>BKCP01011514.1:642361-658003 GCA_008636005.1 Striga asiatica | reverse complement strand
CTTGAATAACTTATTTCACTTCAATAAACATTAATGTGTAATTAATCCTTATAACTTGATCAATACTCAAAACTAAGCTAGGCTCGAGAATCATTTGTTCGGTAATAATCTTAACTCGTAACCGAACATGCTTGGTTCCGTTCACGACTTATCTTGAATGAGTAATCAAAATATACTCGATTTTTATTATTTGTCATCTTATTATAATTAATCTCATCTTATAAATCCATTTATAAAAATAAACAGACTAGAATTAATTATTTAATGAACTAGCTCGATTAAATAAAAATTAACCGAGAATACTTTCAACTTGAACTTTTAAATGAATAATTTAATAACTGAGCTCGAAACTAGGAACGAGCATTATTAATAAAAGTAATTAGTTCAAACTTAGAACTAAAATAATTACTTTTATTAATTACTAAATGGGATATTACAAATATGATGGGGACGACGTGGGTGTTGATACTGATAGAGACGAGGATGACGCTTTTCCTAGTTTGAATACGAGATCGCCTGCCTCTATTTTTGTGAGGGTGATTTTAAACCTATCAGATATGAAAAAGAGGGCAATTAGCGAATTGGGGCTGGGGCGCTTGTTGGACCTGTGCATAACATCAACACCACCTAAAATGGGGTATTGGTTAGTGAATAACTTCAACCACATGGACCGGGTGCTGCAATTATACAATGGAGATAAGATACATGTTAATGAGAATGATGTGTATGTCGCATTTGGGCTGCCTCGGAGAGATATCGAAATCAAGAATAAGAAAAAGAGAATTGCATCTTAGTTGCTAGATGAGTGGATCGGGCTATTCAATGTTCGACGACCATCAAACATTACGACAACAAAGGTCCTGGAGAAGATTAACGAGTGTGCGGACAGGGATGATTGGTGCAAGCACCATTTTGTCGTGCTTATGGTTACGTGTTTGTTCGAGAGTTGTCCAAATGGAATGGCGAACTCCCGAGTAGTCCACATGCTTGATGATTCATTGGATGTTTGCATGATGAACTAGTGCTCATACATTATTCGATATTTGGTGGACTCCAAGAGATCATGGGATGCTAATGGTAAACAGAAGTACAGTGGGCCGTTTCTATTTTTGACAGTCCGTGACTATGACCTCCCATTTTTTTTATGTGATTTTTTTATTTTTCTACAGATTGGTGACAGATTTTACGACATTATTTAATTGTGCTTATATGTATTCTCATTTTGCCGTGACACAGTTGTTCTACGTGGATAAGGTAGTATTGTCCGTACAGTCTGTTGCGAGAGTTTTCCCGACGTTTACATCATGGAACAACCAGTTGTTAAGAGACAGAGAACGTGACGAGATATGTTCGGGAGCATTTGGAAGGGGCTTCGTAGATTCAGAACTACATGTGGTCGATGACAGTCGTCTGTCGGATACAGTTGTTCCCACAACCAATGATGGTGATACAAAGGGAATAGATGAACACAATGTACATGTATGTATTACAGTTTATATTATTTATCATTACACAACATTGTATTATTAGTTGACATTTGGGAAGTACGTTATAAATTGTGACATTTAATTCTTAGTACGTAAGGTTAAGTGCATATCAGTAATTGATTTGCAAGAATATCCGTGTCAATCAATATTGTACTATTTGTATATTTCGTCAGCTAAGTTTGATTTTGTTACAGGACAACAGTACTTTCTGTCTTTGGTGTTTTATCTTTTTTCAATTTTATATTGTGCATTACCCGAAGTAAAATTGTGCAATATAATCTACATAATTGTGCAATTTGTATTCTACATGCTTATGTACTAGAGTTTGCATCCAAAACTCGGTGTCGAGCTATTACAGCTCGTAGACAAGGCGACACGAGTTCTATTGTGTGATGACAATTTTATGAAACTTCAAGACACTGCACAGAAGCTTATTGGTGTGTACCGTGAAGTGTTAATGAGAATCCCAACAACCATGCGTCAAGTCAAAAGAGTTGCACTGATTCCGGAAAGAAACGTGATGCAGTGAAGGACAAAGTGTCTATAGCAGAGCACGGGACTCGGAGAATTCCAAACCATTCTGAAACCGAACTGAAATTACCCCGAACCGATCAAAAAAACCATTAACCGTTTGACTTTCTCCAAACCGAACCGAAAAAATAATTGGTACGGTACTGGAGATTTCACAAATATTCGTACCAAGAATCGAACAGAACTGCCCCATACCATACCGAACCGAAGAACCGAAAGTAAGAACCGAATTATAACACTAGATGTGTGTTATTAGTATATTTTATATAAATTTTGATTCTATATAATTTGAGAATTTTTAAAATACAAATATAATATAGCAATAACAATTAAACTTCACTTAAATTTCATGTAGTAATACTTGATCTACAATTGAATTTTTCTTGTTATAAAAAAAATTATTTAAAACGCTATGAAAGGTTAAAGTATATTTTTTAAAGAACAAACTATATTATATTTTATTTGAATTTTAAATTTTTAATATTAGTTGCACATATTTAGTCTAAACTAAAATTTAGAGTTACTTATAAAGTTGATTTCAAAATAAAATCTTCAAATATGATGAAATATTGATGAATGTTGATTTTTTTAAAGCATATAAGAATTAAAATACTAGGTTGTCGTTCAAAAAAATTTAAAAAACATAAGAAACTTCCGAAGATCTGAACCGAACCATACCGAACCGAATCGTTCCGATAGTCCCAAATACCGAACCGAACCGAAAAATAAAAATCTCTGAACCGAACCCTTCCGACTTTTTGGTACGGTTCTGGAGATTGAATTTTTTGATCTATGAATTTTGGTACGGTTCTGGAGATTTATCAATCTTCGAACCGTACCGACCCATACTCATCCCTAAATGTGACTGGTGTTGTGTCGCAGTTAGCGGACGACGCATTTTGGAACGATTCTCAAACAGTAGCAGCTATATGCGACATTATGAGGGAGTAGAGGAACTAGACCGTTTCAAGAGGATGCAACACGATGACAAGGCTGCCGCTGTGACTCATGTCTGTGAGGGATATCTCCACGTGGTCGGCATGAAACCTGTAGTAGATGCGCAAATAGGTACGTGTTATTAGAATTGCGTATATCAATGTATAGGTGTCATTTGTACCATTTTATTGTGCACGAAACAGTTGCATTATACCAATATGTTCATATATGAAGTTGTAGGTGGTTCATCTAACAAATTTGACAAATTTACTGTTGATGAAGAATTGGTAGTGCAAGCCAACGAGCCTGTAGCTACATTAACTAAAGGTATACATGTAATATATGATATTTGTTTATGTAGTTGTTGAATGTTGTATGTGGTGTGCTTATTCGTTTTTTATGTCTTTTTTTTTTTGGATAAAGTTGTTTTTTTTATGGTGGTGATGACATACATGTGTCTCCAAGGCCAGAGAGACATGTCAAAGCAACCAATGCAATGAAACTCCTTATAGGCAGAGGGTAATAGATGTGGTTAAGAAGCTCGATGGCCACGAAGAGAGTCACTCATGCACGCTCACGTAAGATCATCTTCAACTCTTATCTCTACTCTAGTATAGATTTTACTCCACTCTTAGAGTGGAGTGAACCAAAAGTCAAGGTTCCTCCCCAATCGTTGCTCTACAATTTACTCTACATCAATATTCACATTTTATTCTCATTGTTTTAAATTAATTGTAATACCAAAAATATAATTTAATGAGATATGTTACGTACACGTATTTAATTATTTAAATTGTCAGTATATGATTGACAAAAATACTACTAATTGTAAAATTATTTATATCATAATTATTTTATTTACTAGAATATAACTAAAATTCATTCAAAATATTTTTATAATCTGAAGATTATAAGAAATAAAATCTATGAAACTTCAATAAATGTATATTTTTATGTTATTTGAACTAGTTATGTTATTTTATTTCGATTGATGTATATACTTTCATTTCGTGAGATACTCATTTTTTTAATATATATATATATATATATATATATATATAAATATAGTCACAACTCTAATAAATTATAAATTTATTAGAACTTGATGAATCACAAGGCTACTATGACATCTCTAAAGCTCTTCCTATAAAAGAGTAACTCTTCTAATAATTTCATGTGGAATAACACTTTGAAATCCTTGAAACTAGATGATATTAAACAATTTATCAAAATCCATTTTATTTTGTTGATTTTCTAATGAAGTATTGAAGATGATAATAAACAATTTATCATCCACTCCACCATCATTGAAACTAGATTTTGTATCACCTAACAATCATATTCCAAAAATTTGTCTAACTTCAAATTTTGACTTAGTCAATTACAAATTCAGAACATGTATACTAGATTTTTTTTACGGAACGATAGAAAACTCAAATAAATCAAGAATGAAAACAAAATCTTGTGAATAGAGTTGGTTGATGAAGGTAAGAAAACCAATTTTCCTTCATGACTCGTGTTCATAACTATGTTCGCGGTTGTAGTATAGATCGAATCCATGATGTTTGTATTTGTAGGTTGACCTAAAGTCTACATCTAGAATTCAATTTCAATGCATCAAAATATTACTTTAGATATAATTACAATATTGTGATACTAGAATTGTTCTGCATATAGGTTATTTGTAACAAAATTTTCTATGGAAATGAGACTAAGGCTGATGCTTAAGGGGTGTATTCGTTTGGGATTTTCAAATACTTTTTAAGAGTTCAGAAATTTGGTGTATTTAATTCATATTTTTCAAGATTATAAAAAGTGTCGAGGTATTCATTTGATATTTTAAAAACTGTTACACATTCCTGATGTACTTAATTTATTTGACACTAGGACTTATGAAGACTTTTAAGATTTGGTGGGATTTCAAAGGAAAGAACCATACACAAAATCCTACTCCAAATCCCACCTCTAAACTTCAAATTTCGTAGGGTTCCTTCGGAATATGAAAATCTTAAAAAGTCTCAAATCTGAAAAAGTCTAAAAGCGTCACTCGAAATCCCAAATGAATGCACCCCTTAATTGTACAGGACATAGATATAGTGTCCGTATCGAGTCGGCTGCTAGGTGTGCACGCATGTGTGACCCTAGCATGCTAAAGAAGCTCTTAGAAAGGGAGAGGAAGACAACAAAAAGAAAGAAGGAAGCAGGCTAGGGACATGGTAATAACAGTCTCTGTTTCCACACTTGATGAATGACTTGGGCTATTATGACAAACCTCTTCTTTATAAAAGAGTAAGGTCGTGTTTCTTTATAAATTATTTCAATTCATAATCAATTCATACCCAAAATTTAATTCAACTTTAATTCAACAATACGATCCTCAATATTATCAATATAATTAGATAATACTGAATAATCATTCTTACACAACACATCAATTTTAATTCACTATTATTCACTCACATAATTTTAACTAACAATCACTTCATATAATCTCTCTCCTACATTTACATTAAATCAACTTTATTTATTTTATTTTAAATATTAATTTAATATAAACTCACAATTCCACTATCAACTAAACATATTAATTTTTTCAAAATTAACCATGGTTAAAAAAACATAACGAAAAAATTGAAAAAAATATTTCTCTCTCTTCAGATTTTTTTCCCCAATTCCATCGTAGCCCTAGTCTTCCGGCGCCACTTCTCCGAGCCTCTCTACCGGTGGGAGTTTTGCACCACGCGACTCTGGCCGTCATCTGCACTTGTGGCGAGCTTAGGTCGGGTCCCTCTCACTCCTCTGGCGCGGCGCCTCATCTTGATCGACTTACCATGGATGATTTTGGAGGGTTAGGGCTCGACGGCGAGTCTCGTCCTGGTGGGCTCCGGTTACGCCTTGGGGTGGCAGGGCTGTGGCTGGCTCCTTGCAACTTCCCTGTTCCCATCCTCTCCCTGGTGTTGGGAAGGGGGGATCTTCCGGCAGACAACTTCTCTTGCTGGTGGCGTAGAGGTAATTGTCGTGGTTTTGCGTTGGGGGAGGTGTTTTAGGGCAGGTTGCCAGGTGTGTACCGGTGTGGACAACTTCTCTCGCTGTTTTTTTGCCTTTGTTTCCTGCTAATCCTTCTAGGACTGAGGCTCGAGCTGTGTGGGTGCGAGGTGGCTTCCTGTTGGTGGGGAAGGCGTCTTTCAGCTTTTAGGTTTCCTTGTAGGACCTTCCCCAGCAAGGCTATTCCAGGTTTCTCGGCGGCATCATCCTCGGGCCTCGTGGCCTGATTCTCGGATAAATGCCGCTTGGAGGTGGAGATTTCACTAGTGGAGATAGTGCCTTATCCCCTGCGTAGGTCTCGCCGATTTACATGTTTCTAGGATGGGGAGGAGGGTGGCGACTTGCTAGTGTTTTCGTAGTGTTTGGCAAGCCTCTGCATTCTTTTGGGGTGGATTGTGGCCTTTTTCCTTCTTTTGGAGGATTCGAGGTGGTGTTTTCCACCACTTGTCACCGTGTTTCTACCGTCTCTGGTGTTGGGCGAAGAGACGGGCCGATGAAAAATATAAATACATCACGAGTCTATTTCAAAAAATTAGAATACTTTCATATAACTTAATTCAATGCAAATTAAATATATAACCATAAAAGTTCAATCAAATTTCGATCAAAATCCACTTTATTTTTTTGATTTTCTAATGAAGTATTCAAGATGAGATTAACAATTTATCATTCACTCCACCTAAAACATAGGTATTTTACTATAAGTGCGCTCAACGTTGTTAGAACACAAATAAACAACTAGAATAGCGGAAGCAATAAACCGAAGATTTAAAAACTCTTCAGGGAAGCGTCCCACTTCCCCTCAGAGCTCTTTCATTGATAACTCGATTGTGCACATGCCTATAGTTTTGGAATTACAGCAACTAGAACTCCCTTCTAGCCTAACCAACAACTATACTCGAATCTACCAACTACTTCTCCGGCCACGTCCCGTGGACTTTAAATAACACTTAATCCCTAAGTGCTGATCACAATAATGTTTGAAAAACAAAGAAAAGAAAAGAAAACGACTTCAGTTCTTCGATATGTAAGAACACCGAAAACTGCACCGAGAACTAAAATAAAAAGAAGACTTGAAGCTCGAATAGTATGTGAATAATAATGATCTCAGCAGCCTTGATTCGATCTTCAAGTAGGGTATATATACAACTCCTTAGGCATGGAGTCTTCTCCAAGTTATTCCTTTTCATTTTAGGAGTCAATTTCCTTCCCAATTGATTCCTTTCAGATCTTGGACGAAATCCTTCATGTAAACTAAGTTTCCTTGATGTAAAATTCATGTATGTGATTTGAAGATCTTCATGATTGAGTTTCCAATGGAAATCTCGTGTTTCCAGACTCTTGTAAGAACATGACTTTCCTAAAATAATCGATCTTCCAAATCTTCAAAGATCTTGTGGTGAATCTTTCCAAATCCTCCTTAGATCTTCTAGAGAACGTCCAGAATTTCTTATGCACGAATTGCTCATCCTTTCATAGTCCTTTCCATCTATTCCTTGTCCTACAAGAAAGAGAAAACTAATTATGGCATAGAATCAAGCTCATTAATGCATGTGGCATATATGGTAAGTAAATATATGAGATATATATTATGTAATCCTTCACCTAAAGGTTTAGGACTCCATAATACACATTATAATAAATATATAACATATATTATTAATAATAAATAATAGGAACTTAATTAATTAACAAGTAAATAAATAAAAAACTTTCCTTTAATTTATTTTGCTTGCCTAACAAGAAAATCTTCTAGAAAACACTTAGGTTTTTCGGATGATGCCAAACCAATATTCTTACAATCTCCCCCTTTGGCATTCAGTTCGAAAACCGTGTTTCTTGAAGATAACCTACAAAATAAACTCAAAACAGCAAAGAGAATATCTACGTTCGAACATCAGGAAGTAAACTACTAAAACACCTGCAATGTAAGAACATCAGAACAGTTCCTATCAAAAAAATTAAGAGGACTATAATCAGAGCAATCAAAACACATCAAGCTATCAGAACCTAAGTCAGAGTAACCAATTTATCTCCCCCTGTCAGAATAGGCAAAACAATCAAACAGCAAGACATAGACGTTCTTACATCTTGCAGAAACATGTAAAAAATAGCAACCACAAATAATCAGAAGCAAACAACTATAACATTATCCCCAACATCTTCAGAAACATCCTATTTCTCCCCCTTTTTAGACGGAAATGCCAAAGGGAAATCTCCCCCTGAGTAAGATCATCGAATGTGAGAGAAAAATAATATAACCGAAGACGAAAGTCGTTGCTTGAACTGATCTCTAATCGTTGATGACTGTCCATATCTTCTCTAGTCTTTTGCCATCAGCCAAAGTGTTTCAGAAGCACATTAGAAAATGATACAAGAACACAGATGGTTAAAAGAAAAATTCAAAGAGAAAGAGAAATGAAAATAGGGTTCTTAGGTTATGAAAATGAAGATATATAGTGAGAACATGATGGGTGAGGTTCGAAAAAAAAAATATCAAGGGAAAGGTTGAATACCATGCATCAAGAACATCCCCATCAAAACCGAACACACAAACCCATTAACACACTAACACACGTGTCCAACTAATTCAAAATTAGGAAGAATAAGATTTTATCATCCAAAAATAAATCCCCTCACAATTTTTTAATGTCCAAATAATTCAATCAAGAAGGAAACCAAATGAATTATGCCTAAGGATGAAAAAACAAAAATAAAACTGCATGCAAGACACTAAATTCAATAAAATTCTTTCTTAATCTACTTAGACAGGATTGATGCATAATTAATCTATAATCAACATTGTGCTATAAACACACCAAGGAACAACACAGAGGCGGAATAATACATACATATATATATGTAGTGCAAGTCATATCTCTCCAGGATTCTAACACCGAAGCAACATAAGCTTTATTATTCACTAGGCTTTTCACTTAGTAGCAATCACTGCAATAGTGAAAGTCAACCCCATTACTTTTCCCAATGATTTTAAGCAACAACATTAATTTACATCGAGGCTTTTCACTTAGTATCAATCACTGCAATAGTGAAAGTCAACCCCACTACTTTGCCCCAATGCTCGGTGAAAGAACTCGTTTTTTTTTTTTTTTTAAATCTTTTTTTTTTTTTTTAAATCATTAAGCACTACGTTTTTTTATGAAGATGACTACCTTATAACTACAAGTAAAAACACCACACAATGAAGTGCAGTGATTGTCATTAGCTACCACCCTTCACAACATATTTTGTCCATGACGCTCTTTTCACAGTCGATCCCAAAGGAAATGAACCATGTGCTAGCTATCGCTCTAGATCATTGTGTGAAGGCAGCTCTTTTTGACAGAAATATATTTGTTCCAAGGTATGCAAGAACACGCCATCAATTAAAGACAATCAACATCTCACCTGCTTTCAGAAGAGTCAGAACTTCATTTATGACTTAGTGGTGAAATATATGCAAAAATGCAAGGCATGCCTAATGCAAATAATACCCTATATGCATACACGCAATGCAAATATAATATATATACTAATATACAATACAATATAATATAATGGCATGCAAGCAATCAGAGAATGCATATCCCTAAGGATTTCCTTAGAGAAATAAATCTTTGAGCATCAAGGTTATGTGCTAGAACATATTTATGAACAATTAATCCATCATCAACCGTATTTCTAGTAAAGTGGCATAGCATGCTAGTATGATTAAGAGAATGTTGAACAGAATATTTGGAAACATTAGCCGCATAAGTAAGGTCAAGGAAAAGGTCAATGGCTTGTACCTTAGTTCCAAATTCAAGAAAAATATGCTTCATCCACACTTTTTCTGAACAACAAGTTTCGGCCACAAGATTATGATCGGTGTAAGAACATCCGTCAAATGTACTCCATTGATCAACAACATTCTCATCCTTATCAGCATCACAATCTCTAACAAATACCAGAACTCGTATCACATGAGTCAAAAGTCATATAATCAATCAAATAGCAATTATCATACGATCTAGACCCTGTAAGAACACAGTTATTATTTCTATCTGAAACCAAACATTCATTCAAGGTGAAACTCACAGAAAAGCCTTGATCACATAATTGGCTCACTCTGCAAATTGACATTCAGGTTCTCAACCAACAAAACATTATCAAGTTTAGGAAGACCAGGTATGTTCAAACATCCAATTCCTACAACCTTATTACTAGCACCATTACCAAAAGTAACAGAACCGGTACCATTAGACACAGGTATAACATCAATCAAATTCGATTTAACACCCGTCATGTGCCTAGAACATCCACTATCAAAATACCAATCACAAATAAAAGTGGATTTTGAAGCAAACAGAGATGAAAGACAAGTATGATTCTTTTTGGGAACCCAAATTTTCTTTTACTTATGGTTCTTTACGTCAACTTTCGATTTTGGTGTTTTCCTTGGAACACCATGTGGACTCCAATCCTCAATTTTACCAGTGTAAATATCATTATGCATTCTATAACACCTAGGGCGAATATGACCACGGATACCACAATAGTCACAAACAGGCACAAAGTTCTTACGCTGAGTTCTGGTAGAATTAGGCTTACCATTCTTACCTTCAAGGCTGTAGCCTTCTTTGACAAAAGTCAGGTCAGACTTACTCAGAGATGTGCTCGGCTCACCAACTTTACCTTTCAGTTTCTGATTAGGAGCGTTCTTACTCTGGTCTGAGGTACCAATCTGTTGACTCAGCCTCTGAACTTCAGCAAATGAGGACTTGGGCTTGTTGTACATCTTGACAATCTCCTCACTCTTGCTGAGTTTTTCCTCTATTGTAGAACAATAACTCTTGAGCATTACATGTTCTTCCATCACTCGACCGAGTTCTCTTTTGAGTGCAACAATCTCAGTTTCCCTTTCATCTATAGTTTTCTGCAAGACAAACATTTCATTACGTAGAGACTCAATGATAAAATCCTTTCATCACATACCTGCTTGGACAACTTCTGTTCATGTTCAAACATCGTAATTTTGGCAGCAAGTTCGTCCAGCTTATGTTCTTCCTTACTGGTATGAACATCAGTGGTCAGCTTATTATTCAGTTTGCCATTCATCACACGAGTTCTCTGAAGTTCATCCTTCAAGTAGGCGATCTCTTTCTCATGCTCTGCAGAACAATGTTGGAACACCTCGACTTGAGCTTGTAGCTTTTTCACCATTTTTCCAGCTTTGATGCTCGTCTCTAATGCAAGCTTATGGGTAGCCAAATCTACTTCAACAGAACCATCTCCAGAATCATCAGAATCACTTTGAGAATTATATGTGTAAGAACACATACCTGAATCAGCATCAGAAGGCTTATGAGTGGCTGTGTAACACGTGAAGTTGTTGAGAGAACTGACGGAAAGGTTGTTCATGTGTTGCTGGTCATCGTCGTCTTCATCATCATCCCACGTGGCTCGATAGGTGTTGTTCTTGCTCCTGAAATTCGGACAGTCTTTCTGAAAGTGTCCAAATCCCTTGCATTCACGACATTGGTTCTTCTCTAGATCCTGATTCTGAGTTTTTTTGGAAGGTGTGTTGGAATGCTGATTGTTGTTCTTGAGTTTAGATGGCTTTCCCCCTTCGAGTTTTTGAACCTTCGTCAGCAACTCATCAAATTTCTTGGTAAGAACTGTCAGCGTATCATTGAATTCAGAGTCTTTGAATTGTTCTCCCTCATCTTCTTCACCATCGGACTGTGTTGGAACACTGGCCTTCAGAATTATGCCTTTGCTTATTCCCATCTTATCGTAACCATGATTGATTTCAAAGGTTCGAAGTTCTCCAAGTAAGTCATCAAGATCAAGAGGCTCGACTCGCTGAAAGCTCTCAAGTGCGGTGATCTTTTCACGAAATCGTTTGGCAAGGGTCCTCATGATCTCTTGCACTTGCCTCGCCTCAGAAATCTCCTCACCAAGCATGGAACTTTGGTTAACGAGATCACAAAAGCGTGCATAGTACCTATCAATATTTTCATCATCCTCCATGCGAATAGTGTCGAACTCCGTGGTAATCTTTTGGAGCTTGGAAGACTTCACGGTATTGGTACCCTCAAATTGCCTCTCAAGAATTTTTCATGCATCACGTGATGTGGTGCACTGGATGATCATCTTGTGACGAGTTGGGTCAACTGCAAGCATTATTGCATAAAGATCACGAAAATTTGCTTCCTCGGCTTGAATATCCGCATTGGACTAAATATCTCTCTGTTTTTCAACAAGAACACAAGGACCAACATCAAAGGACGAGGATCCTTCCTTCTTTTCCGAGGGTGATTTCTCCATTAAAGGTGTTGACCAACCAGTCTCGATAATTTGCCAAGTCCCTTACCCAAGGACCGTAGAAAGATTGTCATCATGGACTTCCAATATCCATAGTTTGATCCATCGAGGTATGGAGGGCGCGAAACGGACATGCCATCGTGAATCATGGTGACCAACCCAAGGACCCAAAGATCTTTATACTGTAAGTAGAACAGGAATACTGCTCTGGCGCCAATTGAAACGTAGGTATTTTACGATAAATGCGTTCAACGTTGTTAGAACACAAATAAACAACTAGAATAGCGGAAGCAATAAACCGAAGATTTAAAAACTCTTCAGGGAAGCGTCCCACTTCCCCTCAGAGCTCTTTCACTGATAACTCGATTGTGCACATGCGCATAGTTTTGGAATTACAGCAACTAGAACTCCCTTCTAGCCTAACCAACAACTATACTCGAATCTACCAACTACTTCTCCGGGCACGTTCCGTGGACTTTAAATAACACTTAATCCCTAAGTGTTGATCAAAATAATGTTTGAAAAACAAAGAAAATAAAAGAAAACAACTTCAGTTCTTCGATATGTAAGAACACCGAAAATTGAACCGAGAACTATAATAAAAGAAGACTTGAAGCTCGAATAGTATGTGAATAATAATGATCTCAGCAGCCTTGATTCGATCTTCAAGTAGTGTATATATACAACTCCTTAGGCATGGAGTCTTCTCCAAGTTATTCCTTTTCATTTTAGGAGTCAATTTCCTTCCCAATTGATTCCTTTCAGATCTTGGACGAAATCCTTCATGTAAAGCAAGTTTTCTTGATGTAAAATTCATGTATGTGATTTGGAGATCTTCATGATTGAGTTTTTAATGGAAATCTCGTGTTTCCAGACTCTTGTAAGAACAAAACTTTCCTAAAATAGCCTATCTTCCAAATCTTCAAAGATCTTGTGGTGAATCTTTCTAAATCCTCCTTAGATCTTCTAGAGAACGTCCAGAATTCCTTATGCACGAATTGCTCATCCTTTCATAGTCCTTGTCATCTATTCCTTGTCCTACAAGAAAGAGAAAACTAACTATGGCATAGAATCAAGCTCATTAATGCATGTGGAGTATATGGTAAGTAAATATATGAGACATATCTTATGTAATCCTTCACCTAAAGGTTTAGGACTCCGTAATACACATTATAATAAATATATAACATATATTATTAATAATAAATAATAGAAACTTAATTAACTAACAAGTAAATAAATAGAAAACTTCCCTTTAATTTATTTTGCTTGCCTAACAAAAAAATCTTCTAGAAAACACTTAGGTTTTTCGGATGATGCCAAACAAATAATCTTACACCACCATCACTGAAATCAGATTCAGTGTCACCTAACAATTACATTCCAAAAATTTGTCTAACTTCATAGTATTCACTAGGCAATGTTGACATAGTCAATTACAAATTACGAACATGTATACTATATCAAATTCAATTTTGAAGTATTTTCTAAATGTGTCCCAATTATATTGGCACTTGATTTTGCGATTTTGATTTTCAAGACCTATAAATTGAATCCCAAACCAACCAAATACTTCACAACAAGTTTTGCATTTCACACAGTACAAGGCATTGATCATGACTGATACTAAAGTTTTGGTACTTCTCGTCTTATTCGCTTATATTTTCCTAACCAATGGGTGTATTACCAAAAATTATGAGGTTCATGTAATCAACAGGCTTCCGTATCCAAGACTCAAATTTCATTGTGCATCGGGTGATAATGAACTTGGATATCATAAGGTTGTTCCAAACTTTGATTTTCATTGGAAGTTTTGTGAGAATATTTCCGGAAAAACTTTATTTTTTTGCCATCTTTGGTGGGAAAAAAAGGAAATTGCTTTTGATGTATTTACCTCCAAACATAGTGATAGGTGTCGGCTAGGTAAATGTTTTTGGGAAGTATGGGAAGATGGTATCTATTTTTCTTATGACGATGATTTTATTCCTTTTAAAAAGATGTTTGAATGGAAAACAATAAACAATTAATTGAATGTGAGGTTATGACTTTCTTGATTTATTTCTATCATCTTTCTTGTTCTTGATTTTAGTTTTAACATTTGCAATGTGATTTACTTGATATGTATACTGGGTCATACAAGAAAGGCATGCGCAGAGAGAATTTCGGTAGATATCTCCAATTTTCAGTCCCATCTAAAACTATAAACCATACGTACAACGTGTTATTTACACACAAAAATTAGAAAAAATAAAACAAAAACAAAAACAAAACATAGATAATCATTATAAGGCTCCTAGAAGTTGGTTCCACTTAAGTGCAAACCTAAAAAACGCCAAACTCAAGAAAATGTTTATATTAATCTATATTTATATTTATATCTCTACTATTATTAATCTATATCTATATCTATATTCAGTGACGGATCTAAGAATTTCGCTTAGGAGGGCTTGATTTTAAATGCTATAACGAGCTTGTAGTTTAAGTCGAAACACTCATTTCATATAAAAATGTATTAACTATAAATAGAAATATCGGTATGCGTACCATCAATTTTTTCAAAACATAGAATCCGTATCACCCCAAAACTTAAAAAAAAAATAAACCAAAAAAAATATGAGCTTTCGCGTATTTTTATAACTTAAGTTCAACATCTATAGTTTATGGAAAAATAAGTTTCTTATTGAAAAATTGTTTTAAATTGAAATTTATCAACACATTTAGCATTTTTGTTGATGAGAGCCTATCAAATTAATATTTTTTTTAAAGAAGAAAATAAATAAATTTAAAAACATGTGAATACACAAAAAAAAAGTAAAAAAATCCACATTAAAAAATGTAATAGTCCAACTAAATACTGAGTTTTATAAATTGCTAAATCGATTTACAATTAAGAGGCGGAAAGAGTAAATTATTCTAAATATTTTCAAAATTTTATCTAGAAATGTAAAATATAAGGCTTGTTAGTACATTTTTCAATAAATAAATAAATTTTAATTTAGATTAAAACATAGAACATAAGTTTTAATTATTAATATAGAGTAAATATTTTTTACATTTCTGTATATATTTTATAGTATTCTTTATATATACATATATAGGGTCGCGCTCCAGCGAGAATGAAGTTCAGTGAAAGAAATAAGAATATATCATAACCATCGGATCGAATGATCTAGTGGCTAAAAAAATTAGCATATTTTACACTAATTAAGGGTATTATAGAAATTTACCTATACATCAAACATCAACAACACTGGGCCCCACCCCAATCACCTTATACGGCTGTCACCTACTCTCTCTCTCTCTCTCTCTCTCTCTCTCTCTCTCTCTCTCTCTCTCT
>BKCP01011514.1:587907-633816 GCA_008636005.1 Striga asiatica | reverse complement strand
AGGAGCCCGTAAAAATATTTTATAGATTACACCAGAAAAATAAATTAATGCGCATTCTTTTTTTTCCTGAGGAAGATACTGTTTTCAAACGGTCCAATCCAATATGTAAGTACTCGATGAGAAATATAAGAGCACGTGATTTAGGAGTAACTTACATAGTTAAAATAATTATATTGAAATTTTAAAGAAAAAAATATTTAAATTTTAAATACTTTTAAAAAATTGCATTATTTTATACATTTAAAATTAGACTTATTACTTGTATTGCCGGTGTTATATTATAATACTTTTCTTAAATCATATTCAATGAATTTATAGATAACTTTTTTAATAGATGTATTCTTCTATTAAAAATAGTTATACTAAAATTCTTAAAAAATGTAAGAGATGTTATAAAAGTAGAGAGAAAAGTGAGAGAATATAGAGAATTCTCTTGGTATTGTTTTCGTTATAACTGAAGCTCTTATTTATAGAAAACTTCTGATGGCACAACTTATAATAATACAAATACATCGAGTGCAAAATAGTCATTCACATATATTATTTTATTAAATTTGTTGATAACCGACTTGAACCGACTTGGTTTTATGAGGTAAAAGCTGAAGGTTAATAGTTTTCGGTACCCACTAATTGTTTCGCCACGTCAAGTCGGTACCAGTTAAACACATTGAATACCGACTTCCAAGTTGACTGAAGCCGACAACCGACTTCACCAACATTATGAAGATGACCTTCAAAATATTATCCATGTATCCGACATCCGAGAAGATCGAATTTTTAAGCAAGAGGAGTTGTACACATTCGATTGGACCATCAAAACAAAAAGCAATCATAGATGTTTCCTCATTCCGCTACACACCGTTTAATGGAAGCTGCTCAACATTAAATGCGATCTTATCTACCTCGGACAAAAAGACAAAAGCAATCGAACTATAAATAGCAGAATTTATGGTTGTACGGGGGGCTTTTTTCTGAATCTTTTTTCGCACATTGTACATGGACTTGAAATGATCTCGGTCAAGAACAAAAAACCGACTTCCTGTACTCTTGTGAACATATCAAAAAAATCCAATTTTATATTAATCTCCGTTTAAACACACCCAGCTGTTTATAATTTTGAGTTGTTAATTTCATACAACAACAGTCTGGCGCTAGAGGGAGGGCCGCCTACCTGCCTTTGCCAATTGTTTTGATCTACGATATACGTGTGTAAATAATATTTCCATGCACGTATTATCACTATGTCAAGTTCTGGGCGACAAGAACAAAATCAAGATGCTGGAACCAATCGTCATCCTGCTCATACCACTGACAATACAACTGTGCCATCTACGACGATAGACTACTCTGTTCTCTTCCAAGATCCAGAGTTTCTCAGAAATCTATCTAATTTCATGGCACAAACAAGAACAGAACCAACTATGATGGTTCCTAGTCAAGCTCATGCTTCAAATCCTCCAACTAGGCAGCAGACATCGCCTGTTCAACAACATAATATTCCTACTGCGTCTCATGCAACTTCTCAGCCACGAACACCTGAGTCGCAACGAAATACTGCCATTCATAATCGTGGTGTAATTCCTGTCGACGATCGTCCCCTCGAAGGAGTTCGACCAGAAATTACTGCTGAAAGTCATTCTGGGCGTCGTCAACAACAACCGATGTCCCTATCACCGAAAACTTCACAACATGATCGACAGTCTGACTTACGTCACACAATTGAACGAAATCGGTTCCGACGAGAGAACAATGAATTACGTCATACTATTGAAAGGAACCGTTTAAGGCGTGAGTCAGAAGAGTTAGAAATGTTGAGGAAGAGAATTGCTGAGTTGGAGACTCGGCAAGACATTCCTGAAGAATCTCAACGAAGGAGTTCTATCCCGGAGAATGTCTATCCAGAAGCCGAGACTCCCTTGGCTCCTCATTTGACAATGGAACCACTCCCCTCCAAAGTCAAAGTTCCTCAGATTGGCCCTTATGATGGAACCTCATATCCTGACGCACATCTCGGTCAATATACCTAGTGGATGGATCTTCATGGGGCAACCGACGCACTTAGATGTCGGATGTTTTCTCTAACTTTGGGACCTCGCGCTAAAAAATGGTATCACTCTTTACCCCGATGTTCAATATCAAAGTGGCAATAATTAAGAACGGCTTTTCGATCTCATTTCATCGGGGCTCGGGTATCTTTAATCCCAAAGGAGTCTATTGTCAATATCGTACAAAAAGACAACGAAAGCGTTAAAGGTTATATTGCTCGGTTTAATGAACGAGTACAAAATATGGAGCAATGTCATCCTGAAACGTTGCTGGTCACGGCCATAGCCGGATTAAATCCAAATTCTTTGTTCCGCTGGAGTATTTATCAGAATAAACCGACTTCATTTCAAGATTTTCTAGCTCGAGCTCAGCAGCACATTATAGCTGAGGAATCGATGTCGGTTGCTACTCTCGACTTTTCTCCTAACAAGTCGGAAGTAGAACAAGAATCGAAAAAGAAGAAGAACAAGTTCTTCAAACCAAACCGATCTCGGTTCGGGAATTCTAAAAATCCTGAGGTGCAAGAAGCCAGAGCTAAATGTCTTAATGAGGTCAAATCCAGCTATCAGACGTTTTTTCAGCTGGAGCTGCTACCATATTTGAAAAGTTGAAAGGAAAGGGAATTCTTCCCGACCACCGACCTGTGAGGACTCCGGAAGAAAAACTTGATAAAACGAGACAAGTCGGCGGGGCATGATACTGATGAATGTCTGGGCTTACTCTCTGCCTTACTGCGGCTTATTAGACGCCCACAAGTCCAAAGATTCTCTAAGAATGCTGATTATAAGCGGAAAAGCAGATTGCCAGAACCCCCAGATGACGATGAAGATGAAGATCGTCTAATTAATCCGAAACGCATTAAGGTGAAAAAGAAGTATACATGTTGAACTCGGAGGAGAATGATTCTCCATCTTCGACTAAAACTACAATGACCCAACGAAGTGGATATTCTAATCCTCCTGGTTTTCATAATATCCCCCGAGTTAATAACAGTAGCGGCAAAACTTTTGAGTCACGTCGGCAAATAAAAGCTTATGCTCGACAAGCTTATAACTCGGGAAAAATTGTCATAGCAACCGACCTCCGAGATAGAATCAATGCTCGGAATAATTGTCCGATTACTTTCAATGTGGATGATGCTAGTTATTTCGCTCACCCACACTCTGATCCTCTCGTGATTACGGCACCAATTTGCGGAATACCAGTACATCGGATAATGGTTGATACAGGAGCATATTCAAGCATTTTAATGCTCCGCACGTTTGAACAAATAGGGATTGATCCAACCGAGTTGAAACCCTGTAAAGATCAAGTACAAGGTTTTAACGGAACAATTACACCAACTCTTGGAGAAATAACAATGCCAATTCGATTTGGGACTCTTGGGCAGGCCTCCAAAGTTATCATGGAGACGTTCAAGGTGATGGATCTCAAAAACGAATATAATGCCATTGTGGGAAGAACAGCTCTATACAAATTTCGTGCAGCTGTTTCAATATTCCATTACGCTTTAAAATTTCCCACAAATAACAGAGAGGGAACCCATTATGGAGATCAATATGAAGCTCGTGGAATGGTATGAGTCAAGCCTTGGCATGAACCACCTTATCCGATACATATGGCAAAAAATGTCCAGGACAAACGAGAAAAATTCTCAACTCCTGAGAACTCGGTATCTTTCACTACCGAGATGGAAATTGAATCATCCAAGAAGTCGGAAATTTCAAATATCAAATTTCATGGTGATTTAATTCAAGATCGTGGAAGACGTCCAAGAAAAGAACTAGTCCGCGAAGAAGACGAACTTGATCCTCGTGCTCAATTCAAAAAGAAAAAGAAACTCAACCGAGCTGAACCATCAGAAGAAATTGAAATAATTTTTATTGATGATCCTGTCCGCGATAAGTCACTTCAAATTGGGGCCAATCTGGAAGAACCAATACGAACTCAACTCATTTGGTTTCTTAAGGCAAATTCAGATGTGTTCGCCTGGAAGCATGAAGATATGAAGGGAATTGACCCCAACGTGGCTTCACACCGACTTAATTTGGATCCAACTATCAAACCAATGGTTTAGAAACGAAGTAAACTCGGTCCAGACCGACAAAAGGCTCTTGAAGAAGAAGTTCAAAAGTTGATCGACAGCAAGTTCATACAAGAAACTAAATATCCAACTTGGGTATCTAATCCAGTTCTGGTAAAGAAGAGTTCTGGAGCTTGGCGACTTTGCATTGATTTGTCCTACTTGAATAAAGCTTGTCCGAAAGACAGCTACCCGCTACCTCATATTGATTACATGGTAGATGCCACTGCGGGACACTGATGAGCTTTATGGATGCATACTCAGGCTATAACCAAATTCCAATGGATCCCGAGGAAGCAGAACATACATCTTTTTATTCTGCTCGAGGTCTATATTGTTATACAATGATGCCATTTGGTCTTAAAAACGCTGGGGCCACATATCAAAGATTGGTTAACAAAATGTTTGCCAAGCTCATTGGGCATACTACGGAAGTTTATGTCGACGACATGTTGGTCAAGTCGATTCACGGTGTTGATCATGTTAATCATTTGCGAGAAATGTTCAACATCCTCAGGGATTATTCCATGGTGTTAAATCCAAAGAATGCACTTTCGGAGTCGGTTCTGGTAAATTCTTGGGATATATCGTGACTCAACGCGGTATTGAAGCTAATCCCTTGAAAATAAAAGCCATTATGGATTTAACACCTCCTACATCGGTCAAAGGTATTCAAGCTCTTACCGGCCGACTTGCTGCTTTAAATCGGTTTATATCAAAGTCAACAGACCGATGTAGACCTTTCTTTGAGTCAATAAAGAAGGGAAAACACTTCAATGGACCAAAGAGTGTCAACAAGCTCTGGAAAAGATCAGAGAAATACTTCTTCAAACACCGACTTTACAGAAACAGGTACCTGAAGAAATGTTGTACTTATACCTGGGAGTAAGCGACACTGCTATCAGTGTTGTCCTTATCCGAGAAGAAGGACATCAACAATATCCAATTTATTATGTCAGTAAAGCACTACATGAAGCTGAGCTACGATATCCATCAATGGAGAAATTAGCCTATGCCCTTATTATCGCAGCTCGAAAATTACGTCCTTACTTCCAAGAGCATTCGATAACAGTACTCACTTCGTACCCATTAAAATCAATTCTTCACCGACCTGACACTTTGGGAAGACTAGTTAAATGGGCAATTGAGCTCGGTCAGTATGACATCCATTACAAACCGAGGATGGCTATAAAAGCTCAGGTCCTATCTGACTTTATTGTCGAGTTCACTCCTGCAATCGAGACAGTCAATGAAGATCAATCATGGACTTTGTACGTTGACGGTTCATTAACTCAACATCGAGCTGGCGGAGGAATCGTCCTAATAGATCCTCATAACAAAATGTTCTGCCATTCTGTCAAATTTCTTTTTCCGGCAACAAATAACGAAGCTGAGTACGAGGCTTTACTATCTGGATTAAGTCTTGCAGAATCCATGAATGTAAATAAGCTTAAGGTATTCTCCGATTCCCAATTGTTGGTGAACCAAGTCCACGGAGAATTTGAAGTTAAAGAACCTCAATTGTTACCGTATCTGACGCTCGTAAAACATAGAATGTCCAAGCTTGATATACAGTTAGAACATATTCCTCGTTCGCAAAATATCTCGGCTGAAGCACTCTCTAAACTCGCATCAAGCACTGGAATGGAGGATGTTGAGTATGTCCAAGTCGGTTACCAAGAAGTGCCATCAACTTCAATTAAAGAAGTCGTGAATGCCGAGTCACAAGAATCTCCGACTTGGATGACACCGATTGTGACATACTTAAAAACAGGGGCCTTACCCCAAGATCCAAGAGAAGCTCGATCTCTTCGAATTCGAGCAGCACGATTTACACTGGATAATGGAAACCTTTATAAAAGGGGATACTCTATTCCCCTGCTGAAATGTTTAACCGAGCAAGAGTCGAAATATGTCCTTGAAGAAGTTCATGAAGGAATCTGTGGAAATCACAATGGTGCGCGAGCACTAGCGCATAAAGTACTTCGACAAGGATATTATTGGCCAACTCTGAAGATGGATGCAACAAATTGGGTTCGCAAATGCACAAAATGTCAAATATTTGCCCCAAATGTTAATCAATTTCCAGAATCTCTCAAGTCGGTATACAGTCCATGGCCATTTGCGAAATGGGGAATCGACTTAATTGGTCCGCTTCCAACTGGAAATGGAGGCGTAAGGTTTGCTATTGTAGCAGTCGATTATTTTACAAAATGGGCTGAAGCTGAACCATTGGCTACGATTATTGAACAGAAAGTTGTCGACTTTATTTGGAAATCAATCATATGTCGGTTTGGCGTACCGAGTTCAATTATAACCGACAACGGTCGACAGTTTGAAGGAAAACGACTTGAAGCTTTTTGTGAAGAGTACCAGATAAAACATTTCTTCTCCTCACCATATCATCCTCAATCCAATGGCCAAGTCGAAGCGATCAACAAGATAATCAAGAACGGTTTGAAGACTCGACTTGATGCCGCGAAGGGACCTGGCCCGAAGAATTGCCAAATGTATTATGGGCCTACAGAACGACAGTTTGTCATGCAACAGGGGAAACACCTTTCTCCTTAACGTACGGATCAGAAGCCATTGTCCCTGTTGAACTCGGGTCCCCGACATACCGAGTAACAAACTTCCACAACAAAACCAACTCGGAAAATCTGAAAACCAACTTGGATCTCTTAGATGAAACTCGCCTCATAGCAGATCTCAAAAATACTGCCTATAAACAAAGAAGTGAGAGGTATATCAACTCAAAGATAAAGCCTCGTTCATTCCGAATTGGAGACCTGGTACTTAAAAAAATTACTGGACCAGACCCGGGGCCTTTGAAACCAAAATGGGAAGGACCATTTAAGATAAGTCAAGTACTTCCAAAAGGTACCTATCGGCTTGAAAAGCCAGACGGGCTTACTCTTCCATATCCTTGGAATGCTGTTTACCTGAAGAAATACTTTCAGTAACTGTTTACGATGTACATATGACTCTGTACACTTTTTTTGATGAATATAAGAAGATTGTGTGCTAAAGAGTCTCTTGAAAAGAACCGAGAACTTTAACTCGGTATAGTATTAGTCTTTATATAGTCAAGCCTTTAAACTTGGACAAGACTAATATTTTACTAAAAAAAATTTAAAGGATTATCTTGATCTTAACCAAGCTCTATAACTCGGCAAGATATACCCTTTCGGCTAAAGTATTAACCTTCAAATGACTAAGTTCAATAGCTTAGGAAGATTAAGGGCAACTTCAAATTAATGGAACAAGTATCTTTAAATTCAGGTTCTCGAGTTTGATCTGGATGAGAGAAATCCATTTTCCATCGACTTATAAATAAAATTAAGTTGATGAAGCCCGTAAACAAAAATAAAACACTTTGCCGACATCTCAACACTTAAAGAATTCAGCAAAAGTAAAATGACATGCTGAACATAATAAAATTTATGAATAAAGATAGAAATAAACAAAAGATATTCATTCATAATCAAATATTGTTCATCAACATCTATTACAAAAAGAAAAAAAAAAAAGAGATCTAAACTAAGTTGACTTCTCGGGTTCATTCATCTTCTTAGCAAGATCTGCTTCATCTTCCTTTGAGAGCTTGACATCGACAGGCATATTACTCGTCGTTAGAACCTCTTTATCTTTCGCTGCTTCTTTTGCATCCTCTTTCGTGATTTGTTCATACATAATCCGGCTGATGATGTCAAAAACCCAATCTTCTTCAGCCTGAGCAGCGTTCTCGACCTCAGTAAGAGATGCGCTCATCCAAGATTGAATCATTTTTTCCAACTTCAGGCATCTCGGTAGCAATTGCTTGGTCAACTTTCTGAGATAACTCAGATACTTTCCTTTCAAGAAATGCCAACACTGCTTTTCGGAGCTGTTCAGGAGTCATCTTCTCGAGCTCTTCCTCCAAACTCACCTCAGCTAAGGTCTTCACATAAATATTGGCAAGCTCAGCCCTTTTCTCTTTCTCGGTCTCTAACAGCATATTGACAAATGACCGACGAAGACGAGCCTCCCTCTCCCGATTCAGCGGAGGAATATGAGAACCTCCTGATTCAGCGCCGATGAAAACAAGAAGCCCTTCACAAAAACTTCTCTCGTCCTCATCCGCATCAATATGAGCAGTGGCGATTAAAGGATTGAAGTTGTGATTCTTAATTTTGTGAAGAAGAAACTGCCGCAATTCCTCAATGTCATACAACCCCTCATCGAATCGCTCGATGACCCAGCGCAGGTTGATGCAAGTATTCATCTCAAGCTCTTGGTCTTCATCCTCAGAATCAGATTCAGTTTTGGCCTTAAGTCTGTTGGCCTCAGCTTCAAGAATCCTTCCGGCTCGAAGACCATCATTATACTTTTCCTCGGCAAATTTCATCTTCTCCTCCTTAAGTCTGCTGAGGTCGGCACGATGGGCATCTCTGCTCTTCAGTAACAACTCCTCAACATCAGACCGACCTTTCCGAGTAAGCTCATGAGCCTCTTGTTCCTTGTGAAGTAGTGATTCACATCGAGCAAGTTGTTCTTCGAGTATTTTTACACGTTGCTCGGAAGTAATCATTTGACTGGTCAATCTCATCACATCGGAATCGAGACTGGCCTTCTCGACTTTCAAGGTCTCGATTTCACTTTGGGCAATTGAAAGCTGCTGATTTTGCTCGGCAACCTTTGCCTTCAACCCCCTTTCTTTGGCAGCTTCCTCCTCTCTCAAAGATGCAAGAGCCCCATCCCTGAGTTCTAAAGTGTACTTCTTCTCATCCACCTGAGCTGCGTTTAGTCGGAAGTCATCCTCAGCCATTACTAAGCTAATGAGGGCTCGACCGAGACAAGCTTTCGCATATTTAAACTTATAAGTACTCGGAAGAGAGGACAAACCAATCTCAGATCTCGGATCCCACACCATCATAGGGACCCGAGCAGCATCAACAACGTGACTCGGCAGCTCGACTGTGCTCGATATCTCAGGAATCTCCACTGATTCAAAAGCTGAGAACCACTTCTCGACCGATTCTTGAGGCTGCCTAAAATTCAAAGCCCTTTCTTCATCGATGGGCAAGAAGGAGCGATCAACCAGCGGCTCTTTCTTCTTCTTTCCTCGTTCACCGACATCATGTTTCTTTTTTGTTCGTCCTTCAGCAATTGGGACGCTTTCCGCACGTCTCTTTCTTGGCCGAGTTAGCAGAACCTCTTCCTCCTCAACAGCATTTCGGTTACCCTCAGGCTCATCGGAAACAACTTCAATGATGAGAGGAGCTTCAGATGGAGTAACCTCAACAACTGGTTCAGCCTCAAACGAACCAGTAACAGCAGTAACAGTAGCAGCAATCGGATCATCGCTGCTATCGTTAATGAATTTGGCTGCGGAATCTCAACAACAGCCACCGATGTAGCACCATCATCGACTTCGGTTTTCCTTGGATTCATAATCGGGTTTTCCAAAAAAGCCTTCACTAATTTCTTGCGACCCATCCCGGACAAGCATAGTTCTTTACTCTTTCCGACTTTAGTTTGAAAGTCTAAATTTGGACACTTCTGATGGAAAGCTTTGGCGTCGCGAATGGTATTGAACCCAAGTACACCAAGGAGCGGATAATAAACTACAAACAAAAATCCGAATTATGATCATCCTCAAGAATAACCGACTTCAAGTAAGATTGGAAATTTAAAACTTAAGTTTACCTGGTTGAAAGCAAGCATCCGAGATCTCAGGACAAAGACCAGCCGCTTTCAACCTTGTGTCCTTTAAAACCAGCTTGAAGCTACGTTGCTCTTTTTTCAATCTAAACAGCTCTGAAATCCTTTCCCTCAAGGTCACGCAGAGTTTGGGTCCTTTGCTTTGGGCTGCAAATAGTAAAATTGCTGACTTGTTAGTACAAAAACAAAGCAGTCAAAACAACTCAGTACAAGAAATGAAAGAAAAACTTACAAAATGCAGAATTAATGTTGATGGGTATCGACATCCCATCAATTAAGGGTTTAGAAAAATTTGGAGTCTACCAGTCTCCACCAACCCATAACCACTCCTCTTGAAATCCGTGAAAAGAGTCGGGGATCTCTGTAATCAAGTCACCAACTTTCAATCCTCCCTGTGGTCTCCCCGCGCAAGCATAACAAATTAACGGGTCGGCCACCTGCTTGTCGGCACATCTTCTAAACGTGAAGAGACTTCTTATCTCTTCAACTGTAGGCATCTCCCAACCTTTTTCTTTCAGCAGCACCATAAGGCCAATTATTCTCTTCCACGTATTTGGCGCTATTTGACATAAACCAAATCCCCAATCTCTTAAATAGTCAGAAATCAAAGCGGAAAGTGGAAATCGCAGTCTTGATCTTAACGAATCAGCAAAGACGCCCACATAACCTGGCGGAGGACAGGTTATCCTCTCACCCGGATAAGGAGCAAAAAGTCTAACCGAAGAAGGGATGTAAACTTCTCCCCGAAGAGTAACAATATCTGCATCAGTCAGAATACTTGGTTCACCTCTGTACTCATCAATTGGTTCAGGCCACCGACGTGCAGGACGTCGGTGGGACAAAACCTAAGTGTTTGTCCCATTTTTGTGCCTTTATTTCATGTTTATTTTCTTTTTGTTTTCCCACATTTGTAGGTTTTTTGTAGTTTATTTAGTCCATTTCGTTCGTTTTGTGTTTTTGTCTTTAGTTTATGTTCATGTGTCTTTTTGTCGTGTTTTGCTTCGTGTTTTTCCTTGTTTTTGTGTTTTCAGGAGGTAGGTTGTGCCAGTCGAGGTTGAGACTATTTGAGCCGAGACCATGATATCGAGAATACCCGTTGCCGAGCCCAGAAGACTAAAGGAAGGCAAAAAAAACGGACAGTATCTGTTCCCAGAAATTCTCGTGACTCGCGAACATGTCGCGACCTGCGAGAAAAACTGGGGCTAAAAGGCAGTTGCGAGTCGATGTCGCGACTCGCGAGAAGATCTCGCGACCCATGTCTTGACCTGCCCCAGAAAGTTATCATTTTGAAGACGCGCGACTCGCGAGGAAGTCGCGAGTCGCGACTGGGGAAAAAGTCAATCTCGCGACTCGCGAGTATGTCGCGACTCGCGACTTGTCCGGCGCGTTTTTCGAGGAGCGGGATTTTTAATGCTGTTTTTGATCCTAGGTTTAGAATTCACCATTCCAACTTTATTTTTACGTTCCCTCTGGAGAAAAAACCATTCCTTTTCTTTCCTTCGCACTTTTGAATTGTTTTGGGAGATTGACAACTCCTATTTCTTGCTTTGGATTTGGATGCACTTGGAGTTGACGTTGAATTCTTCATATTAATCGTAAGTTCTTTTTTTTTCTCAATTGCTTGTTGATGATGATGGCTTGGGTTAATTTGAATGTTGATGTTGAATTTCACATGAGTAGCTAAATCCATTCGCTAGGGATAGGGAATGATTGATTAGGTTCATTATAATTGAATGCTTTTGATTGTTCATGTCTATTCGAGTTGAGTGAATCATAGGGTTAGTAGATTGATCACCTTTCTAACCTAGATAATCAACGTGTAGAACCGAGAGGGGAGACGTTGGTAGAATTAGGCTCGTTTAGAATAGATTTATTCGGAAGCGTATAATCTATGAGTTGTTGGAATTGATAGTTGATCGTTAACGTTCACTCTCTTATTACGAAGAGTTATTGAGAGTGAATCTCTGAACGAGAGACGATTCAAGACCTTTAACCGAGCAATCGATTGCCGGTGATTGCATTAGAACCGAAAGCAGTTATCCCCGATTCCCTAGCACTAAAATCATTCAGTAAAGTAATTTGCTATTTGCTTTCATTTTATTCAGGTTAAATCAGTAGTTGATAGTCAAAACCTCCAAACTTGATTTAGAATGTTTAGGAATTTCACTTCTTTTATTTTCTATTTTTGTTTTTGAATAATCGTACAAAATAATCCGGTTGACCTTCCTCGAGAGACACGACCTGGTGTCGAATCTTTTGATTCTACTCCGGTAAAAATAACTACAACAAAATTGGCGCCGTTGCCGGGGAAGGTTTAGGACTTATTTTGTGCGCATATTCATCTTGTTTTTAGTGTTTCTCTTATTTCTTGTGATTTTCCTTGTTTCCGTGTCTCTCTTGATTTCTTTTTATTTGTTAGGTGTTAATTCGTGTTTTATTTTGTTTTTATTTTGTTTTTATCATTGGTGCTCGTAACCCTTGTTGGTCTTAGTGTAGGCGTACCAGGAGTGGACGCAAATTGCTATCTCCGATCAACAAATCAGTCAACGAGAGCCTGAGGGAGCTGCTGGAAGAGCTTACTCTCGAATCTAACGAAGGAAACAAGCACTCCCCGAAATCGTCAGAAGGCAGTAACGTCGTCATGGATGAACAACAGCAACAACCGCCTCGTAACACCCTTCGAGACCTAGCCCATCCGACGATTGGGCCGATAACCTCATGCATCCGGTTGCCACAATAAGCTCGGAACTACAAGCTTAAGATGATCCATTACAACCAGCTGCCATCCTTCCACGGGCTCCCGAATGAAGACCCGCTTAACTTCATTCGGGAATTCTACAATGTGCTACAGACCTTCCCTCTCCACGGGCTTACAGAAGAGCAACTGAAGACGAGGTGTTTTCCTGAGACACTGAAGGACCGGGCCAAGTCCTGGTTCATGACCCTCACACCGGACTCTCTCACTACCTGGACTGAAGGATACACGAAGTTCATTGGGAAGTACTACTCCCATCAGAAGACCCAGGAGCTCCGATCGCAGATCGTCTCATTTGCTCAACTACCGAACGAGCCTCTTCACGAGGCTTGGGAGCGGTTCAAGGATCTCCAGCGGCACTGTCCTCATCACAACCTCTCTCCGGGGCTACTGATCAACTGCTTCTACGACTCCCTCCATCAGAACTTGCAGTATATGGTTGACAATGCGGCTGGAGGAGATATTGGAGCAAAGACAGTTGAGGAGATGTTTGCAATTTTCGAGACGATGAGCACGAACTCATCGCAGAAGAGCAGCCGAGGGAAGAGAGTGGTAGTGAATGAGGTCGGGCCGGGAAGCAATGTGATGGCCCAGCAGTTAGCCGAGCTCACAGAGCAAATGCGTCTACTTAATGCACGAGGAGCTCAGCCGGTTCAGACCATGGCCGTTGACACGTGTGGGGCTTGTGGAGTCCCAGGCCATAGGTCTGAAGTGTGCCCTTCAGCTTTCGACCAGGAGTTCGGTGAGCAGTATGCAGATGCCAGCGCCTTACAAGGATACCAAGCCCGGCCTGGCAATGACCCATATTCGAATACGTACAATCCGGGATGGCGGAATCACCCAGCTTTCTCATGGTCGAACAACTCGAACACCCTTCAGCCACCCCGTTCATATTTCATGCAGCAACAACCTCGACCCAACTTTGTGCCCCGTCTGAACCACCAGCCACAGCAGCAGCAGCAGAGGGGACCAGAAGCAGGGTCAAGTTCAAACATTCAAGGCGATGTTGCCAAAATCCTTCAGTTTATGGCTAACAGAGAGCAGCGAGATGTCAATCAGGATGCCTCCATCAAGCGCATTGAGACACAGTTAAGCCAACTGGCTACTCGGGTCGGAACTATTGAGACCGGGATGAACAAGGGGAAGTTGCCTAGTCAACCCGAGGACGCTAAAGCCATCACTGTACTCAGAAGCGGGAAGGAAGTGGACAACAAAGTACAGATGCCCGAGCCCGAAGATAAGGAGACTCATTCAGAAAAGATCAAGGAGGCAGAGCCGGGGAAGGAGACAGAAGAGCCGGTGCTACATAAGTCGCCGAATCCATACAAGCCACGTATCCCTTTTTCGGACCGACTTAGGAACAAGAAGCAAGAGAAGCAGTTCTGGGATCTTTTCAGCATGCTCTCCAAAGTGAATGTCAACTTGCCACTTCTCGATGTGATCAAGAATATGCCATCATATGGTAAGTTCTTCAAGGATTTGGTGACCAAGAAGAGGAAGTTTGAGGATGGAGAGAAGGTGGTGGTGTACGAGGCGGCAAGTGCCATGCAGCACGACTTGCCCAAGAAGGAAAGTGACCCCGGTGGTTTCATTATCCAGATAGCCTTGGGAAATGGGAAGGTAGCTTCGGGGATGCTTGACCTCGGAGCCGGAATAAATCTCAAGCCCTTCTCGATTTTTCAGAGGCTCGGCCTTGGGGAGTTGAGGTCGACCCGCATGTGCCTCCAGTTGGCGGACCGTTCCATACGGTATCCGAAGGGGATAGTCGAGGATGCTCTCGTGAAGGTGGGCAAGCTTATTATTCCAGTTGATTTCGTTGTTTTAGACGTGGGAGATGTTCACGAGAATGGGAAGGATCACACCATCCTTCTCGGAAGACCTTTCATGGCGACTACGAACACCCTTATTGACGTGAAGAATGGAACCCTGAATATGACTGTTTTGGGGGAAACGGTGTCCATTTTCGTTCGAGGAGCCATGTCTGCCTCCTCAGTGAATTTTGTCGAAGAGTGTGCTTTCATTGACCTAGCCGACCAATTTGTTGATGAGATGGTCATTCACGAGTTCGAGGAAGTGTCGTTGCCGGTTTTTGAGGAAGAGGAAGAACCTACAGTGGAGCTTTTTGAAGTAGGAGATGGTCATTCCCGAGCTGAGGCCACACTCGAGCTTAAGGAGCTGCCCAAGCAGCTTAAGTATGTCTTCTTGGATGATGCCCAACAGAAACCGGTGATCATCTTTGCTGAGCTTGACCGTGAGGAAGAAGAGGAGCTGATTGCTATGCTTTGGAAGAACCAGAAAGCAATCGGGTGGAGTCTGGGAGACATCAAAGGGATCAATCCATCTACATGCATGCACCGGATTATCATGGAAGAAGGAGCCAAGCCGTTTTGGGATAGCCAGCAACGGCTAAACCCGAATATGATGGAGGTAGTGAAGAAGGAGGTGCTGAAACTTTTCTCTGAGGGATTGATCTATCCAGTGGCGAGTAGTGAGTGGGTTAGCCCTATTCATGTGGTGCCGAAGAAGGGAGGCATAACCGTGATCGAGAATGACAAGAAGGAATTGGTTCCCACCCGCATCACTACTGGGTGGCGCATGTGTATTGATTATCGGCGACTGAATGCGGTGACGAAGAAGGATCATTTTTCGTTGCCGTTTATTGACCAGATCCTTGATCGTCTTTCGGGCCATCAGTTCTACTGCTTTTTGGATGGACTTTTCGGCTACTACCAAGTGGCCATTGCACCTGAAGATCAGCCCAAGACGACGTTCACGTGCCCCTTTGGCACTTTCGCATTCAGACGGATGCCCTTTGGCCTATGCAATGCACCGGGTACATTTCAGAGGTGCATGTTCTCCATCTTCTCGGATATGCTTGAGGACTGCCTGCAGGTATTTATGGATGACTTCTCTATCTTTGGTGATTCATTTTCTCATTGTCTCCATAATTTATCTCGTGTGCTTGAACGTTGCATTGAGTCTAATTTAACTCTGAGTTGGGAGAAAAGTCATTTCATGGTTAGGAGTGGTGTTGTTTTAGGCCATGTTGTTTCTAGTAGGGGGATGGAGGTAGACAAGGCTAAGGTAGATGTTATTGAAAAACTTTCCCCTCCTGTGAATGTTAAGGGGATTAGGAGTTTCTTAGGGCATGCGGGGTTTTATAGGCGTTTCATTAAAGACTTTTCGAAAATTAGTCAACCATTATGTCACTTGCTTGCTCAGGATGTGCCATTTATTTTTGATGATGCTTGTTTAAGTGCTTTTAATGAACTAAAGAGCAAGCTTGTGAGTGTCCCTATTGTTATTGCCCCTGATTGGTCTCTTCCTTTTGAAATCATGTGTGATGCATCTAACCTTGCAGTGGGCGCCGTTTTGGGTCAACGAGTTGATAAGTTGCTTAGAGTGATTTATTATGCTAGTTTGACTCTTAATGGGGCCCAACAGAATTATACTACCACCGAGAAGGAACTTCTAGCCGTGGTCTTTTCACTAGAAAAATTTAGATCTTATATTTTGGGATCTAAGGTAATTATTCACTCAGACCATGCGGCGTTGAAGTATCTTTTGAGCAAAACCCATTCCAAACCAAGGCTCATCCGGTGAATCTTGTTACTGCAAGAGTTCGACGTTGACATTAGAGATAGGAAAGGTTCTGAGAATGTAGTTGCTGATCACTTGCACGCATAGTCCCACCTAACTCATCATCTTCATTGATTGTGCATCATTCTATTAATGATAATTTTCCTTATGAGCATGCGCATGAAGTGTCGAAAAGTGCTTGGTATGCTGACATTGTGAATTACTTATGTTGTGGAAAACTGCGGCCTGACCTCTCTTCCCAAGAGAGAAAGCGTTTTGTTTCTGTGTGTAGGGACTACTTCTGGGATGAGCCGTTCCTTTTCAAAATGGGCAAGGATTAGGTGCTGAGGAGATGTGTACCAGAAGAGGAGCAAGTCGATGTCCTCACATTCTGCCACGAGTTTCATTGTGGTGGCCACTTTGGCGGCCAGAAGACCGCCTTTAAGGTTCTACAGTCAGGTTTGTTTTGGCCTACCCTTTTTAAAGATGCTCATACCTTTTGCCGTTCTTGTGATAAATGCCAAAGAACTGGGAATATAGGTCGTCGAAATGAGATGCCCTTGACTAATAACCTTCAAGTCGAAATTTTTGATGTCTGGGGCATTGATTTTATGGGACCATTTCCTAAGTCTAATGGCTACGAGTACATTTTACTTGTCGTAGATTACGTGTCTAAGTGGGTTGAGGCTATCCCCACAAACACATGTGATGCTAATATCGTGATCAAGTTTGTGCAAGGGTATATATTGAGTAGGTTTGGGTTCCCAAGAGCAATAGTGAGTGATGGAGGGAAGCACTTTTGCAACAAGCTTTTCGAGAAGCTGATGAAGAAGTACTGTATATCACATAAGGTGGCTACCCCCTATCACCCACAAACCTCGGGCCAGGCGGAGACAAGCAACAAGCAGATAAAGACCATCTTAGAGAAGACGGTCAACTCATCAAGGAAGGATTGGTCAAGCCGGCTCGACGACGCTTTGTGGGCCCAACGAACAGCATACAAAGGCGTCTTGGGAATGAGCCCTTTTAGACTCATCTATGGGAAGTCTTGTCACTTACCAGTGGAGATTGAGCACAAGGCCTTGTGGGCCATTAAGAAGACGAACCTTGACCTTGATGCAGCCGGAAAAGCCAGACTGTTGCACCTATCGGAGTTAGAAGAAAGAAGGAATGAAGCATATGAGAATGCCAAGATCTATAAAGACAAGGTGAAGAGACTTCATGATGCCCATATTGTTAGGAAAGAGCTGGTACCGGGCATGCGTGTTCTTCAGTACAATTCCCGACTTCGTCTTTTTCCGGGAAAACTGAAGTCCCGGTGGAGTGGCCCTTATGCTATTGATGAGGTGCTAAGTTTCGGAGCAGTCAGACTTCGCAATCCAACTAATGGCGAGTTATTTGTGGTTAACGGTCAGCGAGTGAAGCCATATTTCGACGGGGAGTTCGGGAAGTACCATGTCGAGACTATCAGTCTCGGCGACCCAGCGTATCCTTGATCTAAGGCATCAACGCCGAGCTCCCGGCTTAAAACCGAGCGTTTATTGTACTATGTGTGTATATATATATATATATCGATTCTGATTCCATATATATAAAAAAAAAAAAAAAAAAAAAAAAAAAAAAAAAAAATCAGCTTTTCGCGACTCGCGAGATAAGTCGCGAGTCGCGAGTTCCACCTGAAAAACATTATCAGTCCCAGTTTTTTTCGCGACTTGCGACAGAATCTCGCGACTCGCGACGCTTATGTCGCGACTCGCGAAGTTGTCGCGACTCGCGACTTACCTATTACTAAAATAAATTGCCGATTTTTGTTCAGGAACTCACATCTCTCTCGCGATCCTAATTTCCTCTCGCGATTAAACAGTCGTCGTCTCCACTCCTTCAGCCCAAATCGCACGTCATCTCCGTTCGCACCTTCGGCCTTCGACCACCGGCGACCTTGGTTCCTCCGGCAGCAGCAACACCGAGCTCTCAATCACACTCTCTCTCTCTCTCTCTCGCGACCAGAACCCTAGTCCCTCTTCTGCTAATTCCGACTGCACGCGGACCACCAACGACTCCGGCCAGTCTTCTAGGCAACCGACGACCTTCATCTCCGGCAGAGTCGCGTGCTCGTGCACCGAACCGCTCCCCACCCGCTCAATCTTACCCGTTCGCGACCTTTACCTGCTCCACCTCGAGATAGCAGTCCTAGGCCATTACTGCATCATCTCCGTCGTTCGACTCCTCTGACCACCACTGTCCTTTCCGACCCACACCTCGCCAGCGTCGGTCGCCCGTTAACTGGCTGCGACTCAACGCCACGCTCCACGAATCACGGCTTCACTTCTTCGAGCTCCTTCTTAGCACACTCTCGATTCGGTGCCCGGTAACCGTACTCTTGTACTTCTTGCTATATTGTGGAGCATTGATATTGTTTGGGTCATTTGTTGAGTAATTTGATTGAGGAACGGGGGCTGCACTATCTCGATTCTCTCCACGCTAGTAGTTCGGGCTCGTGCATATAAGGTGTTCGATTGTTTGCCTGAGTGACGTTCATATTCAACATGGTGAGGAAAGGAGCCGGTAACAAACGTAAGAAGACAGTCGGGGAGTCCTCTGCCTCTTGGGATGAGCCGGTTGATCTACGGGCCGATTACGACGCTCTCTTTCTTATTCTCTCGGAACGAGAATGGGAGGTTTATGCCCGGCTCGCGAAGAAGGACGTTTTGCACTTGAAGACGTACGACTTCGCCTTGCTCTCCGATCTTGGGATTTTCGGGACCGTCGAGTCCTACCTTGACGCGCTGCGATTGAAGGCTTATGCCTGTTTGGTCCACCCGACGTACCGCAACCTCACACTCGAGTTTTTCAGTACCCTCGAGATGCCGACGACCGAGGACTACATGACGTGCCGTCTACTTGGGACGGAGAGGATCATCACTGCCGCCATCTTGAAAGACGTCGTGGGCCTCCCCCGTGGCGGTGCTAGGATCAATCAGGGGATGTCGCCTGATGTTTTCTGGCCCCGACTTTCTCCAGCCACGGTGTGGGACTCGCAGGGCCTGCCCAACAGCCTCATCAAGGACGGTGCTGTCGCCGTTATGCACAAATTTCTGTGCTACGGTGTGTTCGGGAAGAAGGAGGCCAATAAGGTCACTCAGATTGACCTCGCCCTGCTGTAGGCTATGCTCGAGAGGAAGCCGCACGATGTGTTGCATATTTTTAAGGAGGAGTGCCGGGCTATCATCCGGAACAAAAGAGCGGCTGCCTGCTTTGGTCATATAGTGACTGCTTAGGCTTTGCACTTCGGGTTTGACCCGGAGGCGTCTGGCAGTCTTCCTTCGCGTATGCGTTTCATCGACTATTACGAGCTCAGTCATGCGGGCCTCCTCCTTAATCGCCGCTCCTTTGAGATCTATGAGAAGCGCCCGGCCTACCTCACCTACATGAAGAAGGTGGCTGAGGCTGCCTCCGCGGCCGAAGCAGGCTTGTCTCGTCCTCGGCAGGAGACCGAGGATACCCACGAGACAGAGGCGATGGAGCACGATCCGGCCCTTATCGACGAGGACCATCGCCTTCCGCCTCCTGACGATTGGCACCCGACTCCAGAGGCTGATTCCTGGGAGCCACGGCCCACGCGTTCGCCTCCGCGCCCTGCGGAGCCTTCTGCACCACCCGCTTGGTGGTCCCAGCCTCCTCCGTGGTGGACGGCTTACGAGGACCGCTACGATTGTGACATGAGGGATATTAATGCCCGCTTTCAGGCTATTGAGCTATGGCAGAGCCAGTGGGACACGCGGTACACGCAGTGGAGCTCCGGCACCGGCCAGCCCTATCCACCTCCTCCTCCTTCTCCTCCTCATGGACCACAGTGACTTGTCACTGTGTTGGTTAGCTTTTCTTTTTCTTTTCTCTTTATTTTGTTTCTCTTTTGTATTTTCTCTTTATTGTGTCTTGTCGGTTAATTGTGTAAGTACTACTTCCTTTCACTGCGGATCGACAATGGGGACATTGTCTGATTTTCAGTGTGGGGGAGTTTATGTGGCTATATGATTGACCAGGTCTAGTTTTTCTTTGTTTTCGGGTGTGTTTTATTTCTTTCTTTTGCTTGTGGACCAGTCTAGTGTAGGATTTATGTGTTTTGGGTCTGTACTTGGAAATTTCATGATGAGTTAAGATGTGTTTAATGGATTCAATGAGTTGTGATGATGGCAATGTATGACATAGCGTGATGAAAGGCTTGGTTAATGGCTTTGATTGACATTCAGATATTTGCCTACTGAGGTTTGAGCCTTATTTCTTTCTTGAGATACATTGGTCGTGCTCTTGTTTGATTAGAACTTGCCCTGAGTCTGCATCGAAATGAATCAATTTGAGTTGTGAACTGTGAATATGATTAACGCATTTTTTGTATCTTTCTATTCTTGTTTTTTCTGCAGTTATTCCCTAGTTGCCCTTTTGAGCCTAATTGGTTTTTTATATAACCCCGTGATGAGACATTATTGAGCTTCGGGTTGAGAATGGGAGGGGATAATTGTGGAGTTTGTTTATAGTTCCAAAAAAAAAAAAAATGTAGCCGAATGGATTGTCATTGTCCAAAGAGGTTGACACAAAAAAAGAAAAAAAAAAGCGACCAAATAGGGTCGCGCAAAAAAAAAATATAAAAAACAAAAAACCAAAATACGTTGGGTGTAAATGTGTGTTTTTAGGGGAAGTGTGGGGGAGGTCCGGTTTGTTTGAGTAACCGGATGAGCGTGCATTCTTGGGTTAGGAGTTTGAATTATATTCGAGCCACTTAGCCTATATTTATCCTACCTGTCCAAAGAGCCTACGTTACAACCCTGAAAGACCTTTTGATTCACTAGTTGCAGTTTTTGATTGGTTTAGAGTAGAAGTTAGACAATGGGCAAGCTTATGATTGAACTTGTTATTGACCAATTTGAGTGCATCCATATCTTTATCTATATAAGAAAGTGAGTGAGGCACACATATACATTCACATATTTGAGTGGACGTCATATTGAAGTTTAGCGATCAAGCATGTAGTCGTGTTATGTTCGTATATGCCATTCGAAAGCTCATTGTTGAAGTTGAACGTGTTGAGACTTATCTTGTTATCACCTGATGTCCAGACTTGTTTTTGTTTCGTGTCTTTCCTTTTCTTCTCTTCTCTCTTCTTTTCTTTTCTCTTTGTTCGGGACGAACAAAGGTCTTAGTGTGGGGGAGTTGTTTGTCCCATTTTTGTGCCTTTATTTCATGTTTATTTTCTTTTTGTTTTCCCACATTTGTAGGTTTTTTGTAGTTTATTTGGTCCATTTCGTTCGTTTTGTGTTTTTGCCTTTAGTTTATGTTCATGTGTCTTTTTGTCGTGTTTTGCTTCGTGTTTTTCCTTGTTTTTGTGTTTTCAGGAGGTAGGTTGTGCCAGTCGAGGTTGAGACTATTTGAGCCGAGACCATGATATCGAGAACCCGTTGCCGAGCCCAGAAGACTAAAGGAAGGCCAGAAAAATGGACAGAATCTGTTCCCAGAAATTCTCGCGACCCGCGAGAAAAACTGGGGCTAAAAGGCAGTTGCGAATCGATGTCGCGACTTGCGAGAAGATCTCGCGACTCGCGACCCATGTCGCGACCTGCCCCAGAAAGTTATCATTTTGAAGACGCGCGACTCGCGAGGAAGTCGCGAGTCGCGACCGGGGAAAAAGTCAATCTCGCGACTCACGAGTATGTCGCGACTCGCGACTTGTTCGGCACGTTTTTCGAGGAGCGGGATTTTTAATGCTGTTTTTGATCCTAGGTTTAGAATTCACCATTCCAACTTTATTTTTACGTTTCCTCTGGAGAAAAAACCATTCCTTTTCTTTCCTTCGCACTTTTGAATTGTTTTGGGAGATTGACAACTCCTATTTCTTGCTTTGGATTTGGATGCACTTGGATTTGACGTTGAATTCTTCATATTAATCGTAAGTTCTTTTTTTTTCTCAATTGCTTGTTGATGATGATGGCTTGGGTTAATTTGAATATTGATGTTGAATTTCACATGAGTAGCTAAATCCATTCGCTAGGGATAGGGGATGATTGATTAGGTTCATTATAATTGAATGCTTTTGATTGTTCATGTCTGTTCGAGTTGAGTGAATCATAGGGTTAGTAGATTGATCACCTTTCTAACCTAGATAATCAGCGTGTAGAACCGAGAGGGGAGACGTTGGTAGAATTAGGCTCGTTTAGAATAGATTTATTCGGAAGCGTATAATCTATGAGTTGTTGGAATTGATAGTTGATCGTTAACGTTCACTCTCTTGTTACGAAGAGTTATTGAGAGTGAATCTCTGAACGAAAGACGATTCAAGACCTTTAACCGAGCAATCGATTGCCGGTGATTGCATTAGAACCGAAAGCAGTTATCCCCGATTCCCTAGCACTAAAATCATTCAGTAAAGTAATTTGCTATTTGCTTTCATTTTATTCAGGTTAAATCAGTAGTTGATAGTCAAAACCTCCAAACTTGATTTAGAATGTTTAGGAATTTCACTTCTTTTATTTTCTATTTTTGTGTTTGAATAATCGTACAAAATAATCCGGCTGACCTTCCTCGAGAGACACAACCCGGTGTCGAATCTTTTGATTCTACTCCGGTAAAAATAACTACAACACTAAGCATTGTGGAAGCGCATCATTGCTCCCCCTCAAATAGATTGTCTTTAGATGAGTATCCACGTGCTGCCTCGTTAAAATCTTGTCAAGAAAACTCAGTGGGAAAAAACTTGATCGAAGGAAAAAGAGTACAACTACCCAAGTTTCTTCTTATCATAATGAGGAATTATATCAATTATCCAGTAGTTCTCATTATACCATGAATATGCCTCGTTAAAATCTTATTAGGAAATACCCAGTAGGACAAAAAGGAAAAAGAGTACATTATTCATGTGAATATGCCATCTCTGTTGCCTCATTAAAAACCTTGATGAGAAAACCCAATAGGACAAAACCTCAGCCAAGGGAAAAAGAGTACAACGCGTATTTCATATATTCACCATAATAATCTTTCCATAATTTGCATGATTATCATATAGATTCATTCATATTTTCAGATACTGATAGTATTTATGATAATATGTCTTATCATGCTTTTGTGCAACTTTCAGTCTTAAACTCATTCTCATCATCAACTGATTGCAATAGTGTTACTGCCGATAGTTTTCTAATATTCACATTTCAATTGATTTCATTCTCGTCAATATCATGTATAGCGTTATTCATTTGTTTCAGTCGACACTTGTTCATTTCCATTATTCCCCATATATATCAAGATATCTCATTATCAATTGATTGTATGTAATTGTCATGTCTACATACTTTTCATCAATTGTATATATATGTCTCCTTTCATCACTTATTTCGGGAATTTTAATTTGCACAATATCAACGCTTCCATTGTATTATTTCACCATCATATGATTTCATGTAATTCACCACCATCAGTATCATTCAGTTTATGACTTTCATCCTTTCAGTGAAATGCACTTATAAATATCATTTACAAATTTCAATCCTTGATTCTCTCCCTCATCTTAACAGATCTCTTTTCTTATATTCCTGATATATATTTTAGTATTGAATTTCTCGAGGGGAGTTCATATAGTCTCCATTTTGTTCTCGATTTCAACATATAATAGGAGGACTTTGAACTTATATCACTTGTAATGTTCAAAAATTTCTTTCAAGAGTTCATCATGTCAGTTGGGTATATTACTAATTTTATCACTTTCATTTAACACTTATTTTCATTCTTTCATAAAAATCTTGTGTCACTCTTTTATCAAACCATCTCATAACTTCAGGTTACGTTTCATATACACATTCATTGATCAAACCATCTCGTAACTTTAGGTTACGAATCACATACGCATGTGGTTATCTAATGGATCCATAATATTTAGTAGCACACATGGAGGGGTAGTGGACCCATATAAATCGTACCCCTTTTATACTCAGATTCATCAAATATCGATTCATAAATACTTAACTAGTAATAATTTTCACCAATCGAGAACAAAGCATCTCATATCACAAAGAATAAGTTAATCATGCAAACCATCATCATTGATATCGGTAAACATTTTAAAATGATCACAATAATTCATTGTGACAAGTTTATTTTAACATATATTTCACAAACATATGACATCATGTTTCGGCGGCAATAAATGCAATTTAAGTGCAAATTCTGACACACGATCTTTTAGTCACTATTTAAATCCATAATCGTATCACATACACATCATGCCTTCTCACACACAGACTTTACATTGTTTAAATTTAGAGTCATCGCATATGCATCATTTTTTTGCTATAAATTATCAGGTAATTAATTCAACCTTCCTTAACAATGGTCCGAATTTACAAATGTATTTAGCACTCTCAAATGTCCGTAAATATTGTTCATTTTTTTCCAATAAATATCATAAAAAAGATTTATTGATATCGATTAGAAAGATTGAGGGTGCTAATGATTAATGATATTCCAAGTGATATTTGATGGTTAATTGAAGAAAAAGTTTGATTGTCTGGAGAGTTTCCAAATTCGTACAAATATATGCTAAGTATGGGTAAAAGTACTTGTGCAAAGAACGAAGAGCAAAAAGAGTAGGTGAGTGCTTCAAATGCGCTCGATGGACTTGTGACACACGATGTAAATCTATGAGGTTTGTATCCAAAAATTGAGAAGATAAAACAACATTGATAAAGTATGGATTGAGTAAGAAGTCTATGGATCAAACGATTCAACAGATTCTTGAGACACATCCTAGTGGTTATGTGCCTCGTGAGCTTATATCTTTAGGGATTCAGTTCAAAAGTGAAGAAGAACGTTATAGTCTCGAAAATCTTGTTTCAAAGGATCAAGTTTGTAAAAACTGGTCTTGTTAGTACGAAAAATCATATTAATACAGCTTAGTATGTTGTACTCTAATTTTACAGAAAATCTTACAGCTGTCGATAGATAAGATTCATTTAAAACCTAACTTTTTATCTGTCGGTTGTAATTGTCAGAATAAAACAGTAAAATTATTTATTGTGTGAAACTTTCCTTTTAAATAGCGAGTCATTCATCATAATCATATATCTCACAAAATTTTTAATATTTAGTTCATCAATAAATATATAGATGGATATTTCAGAGTCTTCGCAAGGTAATAAATTTCTTCAACCGATCAAAACCATGTGTGTTCTTAGTGGTTCTAAACTGGTAAGTTTTTTTCATAATATTGATATTGTAAGTCAGTTAGCAATGGAGTTGGGGAATCAAAAATCAATTTACTGTATGGAGGACTAGCATCACTTTCTTTGACAATCTGTTAATGGTTGGACAATGTTTTGAGATACAAGTTAAAAGTATCGTACATTTTCATAGAGCTTCAACAAGGGTCATCAAAGATTCCACAAGCTTGATGTTAACCCATTCTATTTATGACTGTATGAAGGATATGTTGAACGATAGCGATGTTTTTATCATTCTTCCAGGTGGTTATGGAACTCTAACGACAATATTTACCATTGGTTCTTAGGCATAATTGAAACTTTATAACAAGCTCATAGGTCTATTGAATTTTAATAAATTTTTTTCCATGGTTTGCTTGGATTTTCAGACGAATGAGTATATCAAACTTTTATATCTCCTTCAACGAAAGAAGTATTCAAATCTGCAGACACGTCTGCTGAACTTATCAAAAAGCTTCAAGAATGCATCACATTTCAATTCTGTGGAAACACAAGGGGTTAAGCGAAAAAGAGATTTTGATTTTTTAGATCTCTCATTATGAACCCAGATAACAATCATGGGTGGTAGAGTTCGGGAGTTTTATACTCTCGAGACGCACCCTTCTTTTATGGGTTCTATTATATAATCTTTGCGCATATTTATCGATAATTCACTACTTCTTATCCATAATTCCATGATTTGATCGTTCTGTACTTGTTCCTCATTAATAATAATATCTATGTCTTTTTCCATTCAAGATATGTGTGTAGTACTTCACGACTACAATCATTATCATATGTGTTTATTCTGGAGCACATCATTATAATATCTATATGATCTCGTATCATTAATGTGATCTTGTCACCAGATATCTTCCTTAGACTCATGTAATATATTGAGAAATCAATTTGTGTGATCACCCATAACTGGGAGCTTTTAGTATCACTTTCTCAATTTTTTTTTAACCATCTAATGATAGTTTCTGCTACCATTTTATCATTTTGTTCAATCATAATGTAATAGCTTCCAGTACCATTATACCACGATATCATTTCATCAATATGTAGTAACTTCCGGTATCACATTAATCATGTGATAACTTCTAGTACCATCTCATCAATTTTCATTTCTCCATAAAATTGGAGAATTTATCAACTGTTTTTTCAGGATCAGGTAAGTCCATATAATATCCTTTCACGGTCAGGACTTTAGTCAGCTTTTCACATGATCACATAAAAAGTAGCATTCATTTCACTCATTGGCCATTACTAATTAGTACTTCTCATCACAGGCAGCAGAGTCATACTGGCTGGCCCATGTACATATAGCCATTTCTATCCTTTTATATGTACTTTTTGTTGCACATAGCCTTATCATTTGGAAACTCCATATCACCGGCTATATTTTAATTAATTCATTGGCCAGTCTATTTAGCCGTTCAATTGTATTGTTTGTTGTAGGTGACTGCAACACTTGGCATTTCACATGATCGTTCATATTTCCTTATAATATTTTCATCAATAGTTGACTATCGGCTACCATTAAATATTACTTACTAGCGACAGAGCCGCACTGACCAGTCTATGTAGCCACGCATATATATTTTTTATATCACAAGAGTCAATCCATAAATATCCACATGTCCATGTAAATAACTTCCATAATAACAAATTTTAAGCATTTTATAATCATATAATATAATAAACCATATCAATACTGGTCTTAAATAGAAGCATTTATTATTCCAAACAAAATAAAATTAATAATAGCTCATTTTGATAATACTCATTTTTATATTTATGAAAATAAAATTTTTCAATGAAAATAATGCCACTAATGGATTTCTTCTTATTACTATTTAATTTTTCACTTGTCCCTACCTTTCAAATAATTGATCACATGTCCCTCAAACAACCCAACTCTCTATAATTGATTACATGGCTTAGCTTGTAGAATTATCCTTCCTTAGTAATTTGGTTTGTCATATGCACTTCAATATTTTCTTTCCCTATTTTTTTTATATTATAAAAAGGATATTATGGCTTACGAAGTCATCTAGAAAGAGATGTATATCTTGAATATTATTTAATTTGTATTTTATCATTCTGAGTGGGACTTCTGGACAAAGGTTGAAAAAGATTATTTGATTAATCCTACAAGAGATTTCTCTACAAAGGAAGGTGAAAGTTCAAAATAATTCTCTACTCTTAAGGCAAGTTTATTTGATAGTATGTGATGATATCAATAATGGATATACTGTTGAATGCAATACATCATACCTGTTAACAACGTTTGATATACCTTAGGTAACCATTACTCTTTCATCATAATCATCTTGAATCAGGGTGCTTGCCAATTTATAATTTTTCTTCTGGTTTTTCTTCATTTCTTCTTTTTATCTTTGGTCTTGCTTAAAGTAGGAGTGGAGTAGAAGAGATGGAGGATTCAAACGGCTAGAGCATTGTTGCTTTTCATTTTTCCTTGAGATTTTTTTTTTTAGGTAAGGATCACAATAAAATAACGAGTTGTAATAATTCGATTTTTGATACAGAAGATCGTCTATAAGACGCACCTGTAGATCATACCCTTTTACAAATCGAGTTCTAGAGGGTAAAGACTCGTGTTGATAACGTGTAATAAAATTAGAGAGAAAAGTGAGAGGATATAGATAATGTATTTTTTTGGTACTATTTTCATTATAATTGAAGCTCCTTTTTATAGGAAACTTCTGATGGCACAACTTATAATAATACAAATATATCAAGGCAAAATAGTCATTCATATATATTATTATTAAATTCCTACCAACTATCAATAATTTTCTAACTAATCCTATCAAATAAATATTTTATAACAAGATAAAAGTTTTTTCAGTTAAATTTTGAATATTTTTTGAAAATGTATTATTATTTAAAATGTAACTTCTTACTTGTATGATCGGTTCGTCTNCTGGACTAAAACTAAAATATGGAAGAAAAAAAAACACCCAAGAACTACGACAAACACCTAAACGATACAATAAAGCCCTCCTCACTGTTGTCTAGATACTTTCACCCTTCCCAACAAAAAAAGAAAGAAAGAAACAATCGAGACAATCCCGAGAAAGGCAAGATCATAGCCCCCAAAACGGATCTCAAAACTCGAACTCCATAACTCAATAGACTATGGCTAACTTGACACGAGTTTACGAACCCTAACCCTCATTCCAAACGGACCACCACCGAAAACATCTCCGAGACCCAGGAAACCGACGTTGTTGACGGTTGACAGCTAACGGTTACGAGTTTGTATTTAATAGACGATTAAATCGGGTAACTGAACAATAAAAAAAAAATAGAATTAACGGCAAAGTAAGGAAGAATGAAAATAAAGATAACGGAGGAACAAGTGTAGTAAATAATAAGACACCGATTTTGTCGATCTACTGAGGAGATCGGCAAGGAGAAAAGGTTTATCTAGAAAATGTATTAAAAGTGTTTGTTGTGCATGTGTATTGTCGTGTCCCTTTTTTTTTTAGGGGAGAAGGTAGCCGTATTTATACACTAGAAAAAGTATAAGTACAATAAATACGTCGTGCCAGCTAGGGGCGTAGGGTGAAGTTGCGTGTATCCATGCAAAACTCAACTTTTGATGATGAGACGGCTTGGACGGTGTCTTTATCAGCTTTAACAGTTATGTATCCATATGTAAGAGAGATCGTCAATCTTCCTTGGGAAGATTTAAGATGAGATCCGCATTAGGGGTTGCCTACCAATTGGGGAGATCGACAGATCTTGTTGGTGCTGCTTCCTGGGCTACGTGTGGTCAGATTTGTAGGCCCAATGCTCATCTGACCTGGCATTGATGGGCCGGTCCACAGTCCGTAAAAGTTTAGGTACAACATAGAGGCCCCCAAGTTCCTAGGTGTGGACGGGATCACCGATACACCTAGGAAGATACTTCTTTGAACTTCGATTTTCATCGATCACGATGTTATTTACGTCGGCAGGAGTCGGGACGGATAAGGTGTCTTTTCATCTGAAGCATTAAATGAAGAAGCGGGGCGTCTTGTCAGAGTTTTAGGCGTGTCTTTTTCAGATTTGGAGATATATCTTGGGTTTCTCACCTTAATGGGACATGATGTAATGATTGGAGTGTTGGAGGCAATCTCAGAAAGAGATCGCGTATGTCAGAATCAAACACCAGAGGGTCACTAGCGGTGACTGCTGATGGAAAAACCATCGAAATCGAGCAAGATGGAGATTTGCAAACTCGCGAGCACATAGGAAATTTTGGTTTATGAATATATAAAAATAAAAAAGGTTCAACTTTAACAAATTAATAAGTGAAAACAAAATAATAGCATACTCTTTCTCACGTCACATAAATTATCTTAGGCATAGTTACACCAAATTAAAAGGTTCATATCTTCTCTCACCTAGCAGTAGTGAAAAATGTCCTGGGTATAGTTACAGCAAATTAAAAGGTTCATTTCTTTCTCTCACCTAGCAGGACACTACACTTCTCTAAGCTAAACCAGTGTTCTCTACTTTTTACCCAAAAGTTTGCAAGGTACATTTTGAAGTATTTCTCTAGTACCTCATTTAAGCTTAAAGTATTTTTATGTCATGAAACTTAAATCGTTTCTTGCTTCGTAGGTACTATCTATAAGCAAGTTGGGAGCAAGTTGCATCATTCAGATCTCATTAGTGTGAGTTACAAAAGAACTGTTCGTACTATTAAGCATCACAACTCTTTTAGATGCAATGTTTCTGCCATATTCTCCCTTTTTTTGCTTACCTAATTACCTTTTTTTTTTTCGAAACGATAGATTTTATACTCCAAACTTTTGTACATGAGGGGAGCTAAGTAGCTCAATACACAACTACAAAGCTGAAAGAGAGGGCCACAGACATGCCCTAGAAAATAATCAACCACAGTTAAGTCCAATCCTTGGCAAATGCAGAGCTTAGTGACCAAGGATATGTTCTTAACTGCCTAGCACAAAAACCAAAAGGAACTAGACCACTGACCAAAGCCCTAGTCTAATTTACCTACAACAAAACAATCACAGAAACAAAACAAGAGCAACTAACCAAAAGCCTACCCAAATAGTTTAAAAAACTTGTGAAAATAATTATGTACAAATGTGCTTCAATAATTACCTTCAGTCCATGTAAAAATAGTTTTAAAAATTTAACTACAAAAGATTATTAGGGGAGTGAGGAATTATTGAAGCACTGTTTGATTTCACTCTATGTGGTTTCGATACTTATCTCCAGCCCATTTGTACATATTTATCTCCACGCCCAATTTGTACAAATGGGGCGGGCTTAATGGACCTAAACTCGCCTCTTGTTTTCCAACAACAACCTCCTTTTATTTTATTTTCAGATAATTTATCAAATTTTCCCGTTTTCTTCCAAATCCGAAAGAAAATCCGACAACTCAACCCCAAATCATCGATTGTTTCCTTTTCCCTGAAAAAGAAACCTCAGGCACACGCACACGTGGATCCCCCCAACAGGACCACAACAATTTCAAGGTTTTTCTATTTTATTTTTTTCCATCTGATGTTCCACTCCACAGTATCTCGTGTAAGGGCTCAGATCCTCCTGTGCTGCCAGATAATTGAACTTTTTTTTGTTTCTTTTTAATCTGCAGTTAGTTCATTTACTAGATCTTTACCGCGGTAGTTGCCCCGTCGGCTGATTGTTAGTCTTTCTCTGGATTTTTCCTTTGTTGGGACAGAAACATGGATATCAATTCTGCTGTCTACTTGTGCTAACTGAAAATAGTTTATTTGCTCATAATTTTTTCCTTTGCAAGAATTCCTGTCCTTTCCTTTTCTTTTGGGTAAAAATTGAATCTTTTTTCTTCACCTGTGCGCGCGCCCGCGCGCGCGCGTGTGTGTGCGTGAGAGAGAGAGAGAGATGTCGTGGTCTCTTTGTTGAATATATACATGTATCTCTATACATATATATTTGTTTCCTTTACAGTTATTTGAAAGATTTCTATAACTGCATTCTTGCTTTTATGTATTGCCCCAATGGTTACTCTATATTCTAACATATGAACATTTTCATGTTTTTATGAAACGAATTTCCACAGATTGCATAGATAACTAAAACTTCGATTTGTGCCTTCTTTTGCAGGTTTACATAAGCTGGAAGCTAAACAGTGAATGGGGATTCACACAATGGATTCCCACTTAAACGCTACTCGGCAGCAATCTCACTCTCACGTGCATCATCCACTTCCACGCCACAACTCATGGTTAGGCCTCACACTAAGAGAAGTCGAAAACCAATTAGGCAGCAGCCTTACCAAGCCACTCGGCAGTATGAACCTCGATGAGCTCCTCAAGAGAGTATGGACCAGAAATGACAATGCTGCTGTCTCCATCCAGCAGCAGGCAAGCTGGTCACTCGCGATGACTCTCAGTGGAAAAACAGTTGACCAAGTTTGGAGGGACATACAAACAGGTTGTAAAATAAGGGGAGGGGAATCTAGTTTGGAAAAAGAGTTGACTCTTGGTGAGACAACCCTAGAGGATTTTCTGGTGAAAGCTGGCACGTACATTTCAAGTGCCTCTATTGAGCCTATTCTGTCGTTGGATAGTGCGCTTAGGGCCCACAAGTTTTCATCCCAAACGGGTTTGTTGTCTCCTTCTCCCTCAATCGACGAGTTATCTGATGCACCAATTTCGTCAAGGAAGAGTGCTCTAGGGAATCTTGAGAAGGCTATCGAGAGGCGACTAAAGAGGAAGATTAAGAATCGAGAGTCGGCCGCTCGTTCACGTGCAAGAAAGCAGGTAGGATTTAATTCAATTATTCATGTGGGTATTTGAGAATTGCTTGTTTTTCGACGTTTATGAATTTGACAATTTATTATGTGGTGGTGTTGTTATATACAGGCATACCACAATGAGTTGGTGACAAAGGTCGCACATCTTGAGGAGGAGAATTTGAAACTGAAAAAGGAACAGGCAAGTGATATTTTATGTTGTGTTTCTCTCATGTGTGCATCCACATGGTGTCGTCGTGATTATATTTATGTTGATGAGACTTTTGCTGGCATGTGTTGTAACTTGTAATGAAACTGATGACTAGCTTGCGCGAATTGTGGGTGCTTGTGATAAATACTGTTAATTTTAGATTGATGGATTTTGATATTCTAAGCAGATGGACAACATGCACCTTAGATTAGAAGAATGTACCTAATAAGGTACTGCCGTTGTTAGTGGGCAGAAAAGCAGTTAATCCCTCGGATTAATGGTGTCAGGATTGTGTGTATAGAAATTTGTTTACGTATATATGTTGTACAGTAATTGTTTTACAGGGTTAAATTTGTTTGGCAAGTCTTTTTATTTGGACTTATGAAGATAATTTTGGATTGTTGGCCACCCTGAAGAAAAGAAAGGTCTCATGTCTACACGACATGCTAATCTTCCTGGGAATATTCAAGTGGAACACTGCATGCATTTACTTTTTGTGTCCTTTGAAACCTTTGACAAGTTCATGCCTTCGACTGTGAAACACATACGATACAGAAAGTTCTCATTTGATTTGTATGAATCTAACAACTGGGTATGTTGTTGTTGTTGTTGTTGTTGTTGTTGTTGTTGTTGTTGTTGTAACTTGCAGCTCAAATAACATGAAATGTTTGTAGATGAATGTGCTTAGTCGGTGACTTGGTGCTTACGCTTTAGTCGCTGGATGCCCTTTATCTTTCTTTGCCATGTTCTAATGTAAACTTCACATTTTTAATGGCATATTTTCTTGGTGCAAGTGATTCAAAAGCTAAATGAGTGGCCGGCTTTCATCATAATATTGTCTTTCTCTGATCTACGTTGCTAATGTTCTCGTTAATGTATAAACTCGCTTCATACATGAATGAGAATTTCATTTGGCGAAACTCCCCCACCAATTTTATGGACAAATCCAACAATGAAGTTTAGTTCATGAATTATGAAGATTATAATCCATGTTTGAGCAGAACACTGGAATTGGATGTAATCACGTATTGAATTTACATTTCGTTTTGGGCACAACACTGAATTCTCATCCGTGAAGCTTAAATTTGCTCTTTTACCAGATTTCAAGCTTGACATTACTCTCTTTAAAACACAAGCTTAAGAACATTAATTTTGAGCATTAAATTTGGGATCAAAGATTTTTAAGAAGTGTTATGCATCAGATAATTAATGTGTTGATGATTTATGATGGTCACTCTCACAATTCATGGTCTTAAACTAGCATATCTTGTCCAACTTGTTGACTTGCTTGATTAATGTCTTGTATTGCCTTCCCTCTGTTTGTTCACTGAATCTTTTAGTATACTCTTTAGTTCATTATTGAAATTACTGCCTTTGAACAAAGTCAATGGAACATTTTTGAGTTGTCATGTATCAGTGAAATTTCATGGTTAGACATGTACTGGAAACTGTTTGAATGTATATTCAATTTCTCAAACTGAGCATTATCTTCATACAAGTAACTGGGCTTTACTATTTCTCTATTTTTCCAATTTTTGTAAACTGGTATGGGTTTTTGCATTATGCTCTTCCCTATAAGTTTTTTCCAATTTTTTGTAAACTGGTATGGGCTTTGTTGGCATTATGTTTATTTTACGGTTGACATATCTTCTTTAAGAATCCCGGAACAAGATAGAATCCTATTGACATTGAAAGTAACCTAGGTATTGTGGATTATCCTTGTGATTCGATAGCAGCTCATATGGATTAATCTTGGGGCACATTAATGTTTGTAATTTCATCGAGTGCAATGAGAAAATGCCTGGAATAAAGGATAGTTGAATATTTCTTTACAGTGTGCTCGGAACAATCTTGATCGTATACAATATCTTGGTTTTGTGATAGAATTGCTAGGTAGAACGACTGCTTGGTTGTGTTACTTGTTTTTAATTCTCATATACATGAAGGTATGAACTATCAGGGGATATCTATTACGATATAAAGCAAAAATTCTCTCCCTAGGAGAATCTTATATTTAAATGGTCAATATTTACCAAAAAGAAAGGTATCAAGTACGGCTTAGCGTGCGTCTTTACACGGCCAGCGTTTCTTTGATGCGATTTTAGTATTGCAATAATTTGAAGGTTTCAAGTTAGACAGCAAATTCTTTTTCCTTCCTTTGTAAACGATTGTTTTTTGTTCTTTGCAGAAATTCGAGAAGATGGTGTCGTGTGAATTTTCAGAAAAGAGATACCAACTCCGAAGAACAAGTTCAGTCTAAGATTAGACGAAACAGCTGAGCTGGAGAAATTTATTACTAGATTGCAGTCCAAGTTACTTTGGTGAGCAGATATGCTTGTCTTGGTACTTTTGTTTATCGATGGCTCGTTACATCAAACATAGTGCGTGTGGATTTCAAGAGGGCTTGAAGGCTTTACTGTGTATGTCGGAGAAGACATTAAAGTGAAGGATGTTGTGTTGTTAATCCACTTGTAAAGTTCACATCTTGTGGTTATTTTTCATCTTTAGGTGTCCTTGGATGAGTATAGGTTGGCTGCCTTAGGGCATCAAAAGCCTCAAACCATCAGAAGCCACTCTTGCATTATGAACTTCTATAAATAGTAGTGATAGTGATGATGATGATGATATTTATGAACTTCTATAAATAGTAGTGATAGTGATGATGATGATGATATTTAATTGATTTGCCTGTTTGTTATTGCTGGTCATTTTTGTATTCCTCTCGAGGTAGATGAGATAACAATACCTGTGGTTTATGTCCTCTTATGGGATGAGAGATCAGCACATTGAAGATACTGAATCCACTTAAATAATCCATAAATTGAAGTAGTCCTACATGTAATTAAAAATGACAGACATTGAGTTAACACAAACATTACACATGAGATTGAGGATACTGGATTATACCTAATCAATACATTCATGCAGTCCGGTAATTTAATATAATAATACACTCAATAGTATTACAAAATTGTAACTAAATCAACTATTTCCAGTAGTATTACATGTAACTTAAAATGACAATATGATCAGAAATTCAAATTAATCTGTGGAGTTTTTTNGCAAAAAATCTGTGGAGTTAGATAAGTGCATTTTAGTGTAAATTAGTATATTACAACTTTAACTTTTAATGATATTATATTATGTTAAAACTCCATTATATTGAATAATAATAGACAAATGAAAGCGGGCAACTAGAGCTGAAAACAAAGAAGGGCCCACTTTTTCGGATGATAGAATTTTAAACCTTAATAATAGCATACTAGTACATAAATATAAATCTGCAAATGACCCGGTTAATGAGAATCACCATTCCTAACTTCCTTGAGAGATAATTCGCCCAAAGCACATTTTGGTAAAGTACTCAGAAACAAAATATAAAAAGAAAAGGAGAGAAACAAGCACCAACCAAATTAAAATGTAAAACTAACAAAATGACAGCCACAATAGGGCTTGAACTCTCAAATTTTGTTGAATGCCACAATATCACAACTCTGAACGTATTCATTGATAGGTTCGGCCGTGAGATAATCCTCGATCATGTTATCCACAGAGACGAGATCATCAACTATTGTAAGCATGATCTGCAGCTTTTTAATCCCATAACCAACCGGTACAAGTTTTGCTGCAAAAACCAAGAAAAAAAAAACACCAGTAAAAGTAATTTAATTAGTGCACTAAATCCACTATGTGCCAACATAACTTCCTCCAAGGAAAACGAAAGAAAAAGAAATGGTAAAAGGGAGGAAAAAAAATACATGCTCCCCAAAAGAGGCCTGGCATTTCAACACTGCGAACAGCCTCTTCCAGCTTCTTCATGTCAGTCTCATCATCCCATGGCTTAATATCCATAAGAACGGAGGATTTTCCACCTGGAAACAAAGCCCACCCAATCAGACCCACAACAGGATATATATGATTGCAGGAAAAAAAAATTGAAAAAATCAGTCAAACAACTAAAGAAGCGAGTATATGACTACAAGGCCCTAGGATGGGAAAAACCTATAATGGCAAAAAATGCACACATATATGACTTGAGATTGCAAAACACCTCAAACACATTAACTTTTTCAACAACTGCATAAAAGATTTGGCCTTTCCATCAATACTATGATAGTGGTACACATACTCTCTTTCTTTTTAGCAGATGCCTTTGCAGCAGCCTCTCTCTCTTCTGCAGCCTTCTTCTCTTCTTCGGTCTCATCACCAAATAGATCGAGGTCGTCATCATCATCGTCAGCAGCAGACTCCTGGACAATATTTTTCAAAGTAAATACTATTTCTACAACAGTTTTCTAAAATTGTAATCAACCTTTAGAATGCTTAAAGCAAAGAGAATCTAAGAGGATACTTATAAATCCATCAGCAGGGACTCAATTAACAATGGATCTCCCTAATAATTTCAATAGCTACCCATATCCAGAACTAAAAGAGATGCAGAAGTGTTAATATTTTGCTTCAAATTTGTACTATAAAGTTGGCATTTGCATATTGAGAAAGCTATGAATCAACTCAACCCATCAACCTATTTCTAATATTTCAGCACACTTTACAAGTATCAAAGAGAAATGCCATAATAGTGAGTTTTGGGGGAAGAAAAATTCTCCACTACATAATACCCAATAACCCAAATCAAGGAAATAGAAGTCTTTGTGAGAGAAAAGAGGAAAAAAAAGATCTTTGATAAGACATAGCCACATGCAATGATTGTGTACCTCGGATTTATGGCCATTGGATCACACAAGCTCACACACATACTCATGTAGGTGAGTCTTGATCCAACAAATCCCATTTAGGGAGGAGTTAACCCCAATAGATTACAGCTTGTGAGAAGAAAACAAATGCCAATTCACCAAATTACATCAATTTCTACTTCGACATCAACTGAGAGCAACAAAAGGATACAAAGGGGATTCCATACATACACAACAAATTATAGTAGCTACCTTAGTTTCCTTAGCAGGAGCAACGGCAGCTTGACCTCCAATGCTTACTCCAACAGCCGTTCCTGGAAAGCTATAACATTATCCAACAAGTTGGTCAGCTCGACTGTAGATCTCGATAACACACACACAGATAGGGAAACATAAAACCTTAAACTATATGTATCATAAACAAAGGCAGTGGACTTTGGCAAAATAACAAAGTACCTGGCCGCAAGCTTTGCGGAAATAGCTCCATACCACTTGCTGGCATTGGGGTAAAGATCGGCGCTCGGTTCCTTCAAAAGAGCGGCATACACCTTGACGTCATCTTTCGTCAGTTTGTTCCTGAAATCCAGGCAAATTTATTTTAGGAAAATGTAACAAATACAAATAACGCGAAGTATGAATAAAATCGTGAAGGGCAGCCAATTGAATGAACCGATTGATGAGCATCTAACCCGGAGATGTAAGATTTTCCAGCAAGGAAGCTCTCGAGTGCCTTGAGGCCGGCTTCTGTGTGCAGATCTGAAAAGGCAACGGCCATTGCTAATTAGAGAGAGATAGGAACACAGAGAGACAGGAAGCTTTGAGACGGTAGCAGAAAAGAAAGAACCCAGTGAACGTGTGACCAGGTTTTATATGAGATGGCAAAAACCCTAGAGCAAGTCGTTTTCGAGTCTCCTGATTAGAGCACGTTTGTATACCAAATTTTTCACGAAATTTTTTGGTTAACTAGAGTTAGTGTGGAAAAAGATATTATGGTTAGTTGGGTAATTTATTTTTATAAAAAATATAAAAATAATTAGATAAAAATAAAGAAAAAAAAATTATGGATAAAAATAAAAAACACGTATTCTTAAAATACGTTTTTCTAATTAAATTTTTTAATAATATATATTCTCGTAATACATTTTATAATTATATTTTATTAAATAATAATTATATTTTATACGTTAATATTAAATAAAAATAATAATTATCAAACGTATTTTAGTAATACGTTTTTTGAAAACCCTAAATCAATTTTAGGAAATATAAATTTCTATAATTTAATAAAAAAAGACTATTATATATTCATATTATATTATATTATATTAGATTTAATAAAAAAATAAATATAAATAAAAAACGTATTTTTTAAAAAAAATCAAATCTGAAAACGGATTTTCAGAATCCGTTCATTAATGAAATATAAAACTTCAGATCTGATCCTGGCTTCATTCATTCACAACTGCGCCCAGTTTCTCTTCATCTTCTTCGTCTGCAACTGCAAAGCAAATCCATTTGGCCTTAAAAAAAAAGTTTCAACCCTCAATCGCTACGGAAAAGAGGTTAGTTGTTATTTTAATTTAATGTAATCACATTTTTATTGTTGTTTATGAATGTGTAAGAAATATTGTTGGGTTAATAAGTATTGTTTAGAAAAGATTGATTTTTGATTTAATAGTTGTGTTAAATGATTATACTTTGTTATTGGATGATGGGTTTTTTGGTGTATGTTGAAAATTTATCCGAAATATGGATGAATTCTATGTTATTGTTGGATTATGGGTATTAGGGTTTCGGAGGATTATTTGATAAAATAAATTGGGAATATTTCTTTTGGTTGGTAAAAGAATAATTAAAATTTTTGGGTGTTGGATTAGACATTATGTGTTGTTGTAATTGGGAAGAATTGAAAGTGTTTTTTTGCAATAGGTATAAATGGCGCATTGCGGTCCATACCTTGTTAATTTGTACTGGCATTTTGCGAAGGAAATGTTAAGTGAATTTGTTTTATTTAAAGATCGTCCGGATGGTTCATTTCTTATTCTGGGGAGGATATCGTATGAACAATTGGTAGAAATGATTAATGAAAATTGTCGATTTGGAGAAGGTTGGACAATTCAGGAGATTACTTTAATGGTTAGGCAACCCGATGGTTCATGGAATTTCGCAAGACTCAATAACGATAGTGTTCTTCAGTATATTTATTACTTTCCTCCTATGTCCATGGTGTATTTGCATTTATCGTTGGAGGCAATTACATCGGTTACATAGGTTGAGGATGTGTGGGGATGTTACGGGGGAGTGGTTGATGTTGAGGGTACGTCGACTTTGCATCTACGTAATTTTGGAGAAGGGACAAGCTCAACAATGCAATGGGAAAATGAGAACTGGGAAGAAGAAGAAGGCGATGAAGATTTTATTCCTGGTGAAGATGATTTCACAGATGAGACCTTCGAAAGTGAATCATACAGATCGATAAATGAGGAGAGTGAACCCGAATTGATTGAAGAAGAACACCCTTTTCCTAGTAATGGTCGCCACATTTATCGCGAGATAGATGAATGGGAGCCATCGAAGATAGATGAGAACGAGTATGCTCTTTCACGTTGGAATGGTGACATTGAGATCATATGTTTGGGTACAGTTTTTAGGAGCAAAGAAGAAGCACAATCTGGTATCTTGGCTTGGAACATTGATAGGTTGAGGGCGGTCCGGACAACAGATTCTAATTAAAAGTCATACAAAGTGGTCTGCAGATCTAATGAAGATGAACCTTGTGTGTGGAAGGATCGGGTGAGTAAGAAACGGGTTCATGAAATGTGGGAATTAACTGAATGGACTGACAAACACACTTGTATGCAATGGGTCGATCGAAATGACCACAGAAACGTAACCGTCCGTATGATTTCAAATCTTGTAATTAACAAGATTGAAAAGAAACTGGACCACAACGTTAGCATGATCCAAGCTGATGTGAAACAATGTTGGAAAGTCAATGTCAGCTACAAGAAGGAATGACACGGAAGGAAAAAAGCCATCGATCGTGTGTATGGCAATTGGAAATCGAACTTCGCAGAACTCCATCAGTAAGCAAAAATTAATTACAAATATATGTGTTGTTTGTGTGTCACTATGTCTATCTATTTGTGAAACCATTTTGTAATGTGCAGGTATTTTTCCGCGCTTCAAAGAGCAAATCCCACCACAGTTGTGCAGTGGGAATGGCAGGCTGGGGAAATGACGCGACACCTTCCAGACAGAGAATTCAAATTTGAATTATGGGTGTTTGTTCCCGCCATTCAAACCTTCCAACTATGCCCGCCGGTTATTAGCATCGATGGAACGCATTTGCGCGGATCGTATAAGGGAAAATTGCTTGTGGTCATAGCACAGACAGCGAATAAGCGGCTATTTTCAATCGCTTATGCGATTGTTGATGAAGAAAGCAAGGATAACTGGTCATTTTTCCTGACAAATGTGCGGCAATATGTTGTCTTCGACTGAAAGATCTGTGTTCTCTCCGACAGGGATAGTGGCATACTCAGTGCCATTGACTCGTTGGTTGATTGGCCAGAACCCGTTGTATATCACCGAATTTGCCTTCGACATCTTCGAAGCAACGTGGTCACTAGGTTTCAGAATAAGAAAGTGCGGGATTGGTGTTGGGATTTGGGTTCACAATTGTCGGAGCGAAAGTTTCAACAGACAAAAGAGCGACTGAATGATTTAAATCCCAAGGCACACCAGTACCTTTTCGATATTCCTTTGAACAAGTGGACCCTGTTTGGAGATAAAGGACATAGATGTGGTCACATCAGACCCAAATGCTATAAAATGTAACATGACCTCTATTCTGGTAAAGTGCTTAACTGGAGTCGCTCGGTGTACCAGTGAAGGTTCATGCGGTGAATTCCCATAAAAATACCTTTAAAAATCTACAAGTTTGGATTGCAAAGAATTCTCTCAAATGTTTTGCTTCAGTACTATCTCTCAGAACCTCACTTGAAGGGAAATGGTATCTTGATAGTTGGTGTTCAAGGCATATGACTGGTGAACTATTATACTTGTCGAATGTCAAAACTGGTTCAAATGGGGAAGTCACATTTGGCGATGGTGTGACCAATAAAGTGATTGCTACTGGTAGTTTGAATTTGGGCGGTTTACCTAGACTAGATGATGTGTTACTTGTAAATGATTTGAAGGCTAATCTCTTAAGTGTGAGTCAACTATGTGACCAAGGGTTGAGTGTTAGTTTCTCTCGTGATAAGTGCTTTGTGAAAAATAATGAAGGTACTTGCGTGATTACTGGATCTCGATCAACTGACAATTGCTATCTTGTTGACTTAAATGAGAAATGTTTTCAAGCAACTGTTAGTGAATCTGAAATCTGGCATCAACGCTTAGGTCATATTGGATATTCTCACTTGGTCAATATTTCAAATGCAGGTGTGGTTCGTGGAGTTCCAAAAATTGTCATGAAAAATCAGCCCATCTATGAACCTGGTCAACTTGGAAAGCAAACACGAGCACCACACGAAAAAGCTTGAACCATATTGCATCAAAGCAAGTTCTGGAGTTGCTTCACATGGATTTGATGGGACCAATTCAGATTGAGAGCTATCGAGGTAAGAAGTATATTTTTGTGTGCGTAGATGATTTCTCTCATTACACTTGGGTTGATTTTTTGCGTGAGATTGCCTTTAAAACTCTTTGCCTAAAACTTGAAAATGAAAAGGGATTTCCTATAACTAGAATTAGGAGTGATCATGACCGTGAATTTGAGAATAGTGAATTTTCAGTCTTTTGAAATTCTCACGGTATTTTTCATGAGTTTTCGGCTCCTAAGACACCCCAACAAAATGGGGTTGTCGAAAGGAAGAATTGTACCCTTCAAGAAATGGCGAGGGTGATGTTAAATTCCAAGAAGATCTCTCATAGATGGTGGGCAGAGGCCATCAACACAACATGCTACCTGGTGAACAGAGTGTACCTTCGTCGAGGTATGGGGTTGACATCTTACGAGCTTTGGAAAGGTAAGAGTCCCAACCTTAGTCATCTTCATGTATTTGGGTGTAAGTGCTTTATCTATAATGATCGTGAACAACTTGGGAAATTTGATGCTAAATGTGACTTAGGTTTCTTTCTCGGATATTCGAATAACAGTCGAGCATACCGTGTTTACAACACAAGTACCTCCACTGTTATAGAATCCATGAATGTAACTTTTGATGAGAAAACTCCCAATGTTGATTCTTCTGTGTCTATTGATCTGCTTGAAAGTGCTGTCAGTATACAGGACACCCAAGTTGAAACCTCGAAACTTGTTAAAGAAGATGAGAATGACGAAGGTTCATCAACAGGCTCACCAGGAGTTCAGACGGAATACAATGTTCCCACCACTGGAAATCAAGCTGAACCAAGAAGGGATCCACCCTTGAGGATTCAGAAAGCTCATCCTTCTGAACTGGTTATTGGAGCTTTGAATGAGAGGGTAACCAGGTACTCAAAAACCTCAACGAAGGAACTCATGGGAATTTCTCACTTTCGTGCTACACTTCCTTGATAGAACCCAAGAATGCAAAGGAGGCTCTAAAGGATGAGTACTGGATATCTGCCATGCAAGAAGAATTGGAGCAATTCACTTGAAATGATGTCTGGGACCTTGTCCCTGAACCTTCATCTGGAAATGTCATAGGAACCAAATGTATCTTCAAAAACAAAACCGATGAGTTCGGTAATGTGACTTGCAATAAGGCCAGATTGGTTGCACAAGGGTACACTCAGACTCAAGGAGTGGACTTTGATGAAACCTTTATTCCGGTTGCAAGGCTTGAATCGATACGTATATCTATGCATGTTGTGTCTTTTGCATTTATATGTATATATATTTATTGGGTTGCATATTAGAGTTATCTTACATTTAAGCATAATAGTATGTCGGTTCATCCTAAGAACCTTCCTTGAATAATTTTGTCGTTGGATAAATAAATTGATGTTCTATGAATTCTAACTGGTCACTTTGGTTGAACTCGTTACAATGATTATTTAAAAACTACGTGTAAGAGTTTCTCTCGTGAAAGTAGGCATCGGGCTACTATCACATGAGGTGTTTCCATGATCACCTGTGGAACGAGTTACGTGCTTAGAAATAATCGAGGTGTTATAGCTGCAGGTAGTCATCCTTGGTGGATGCAGGTTCATTGGTGAAATAAGGTTGGCCATCTTTCAAGCCATCTCAGCATATTCAAAAGAAACTTTTTGCGGGATGATTCTGTTGTGTACAAATTGTTATTTTTACCGAGTACCGAATCGAATGATTCGTTCCCGGGGTCGATCTCTCGAGGAAGGCGGTTCGGACTTTAGCTTTGGTAATAATATCACATAAAAAGAAAACAAATCCTAAACACACTAATCAAATAAGGGGGTTGAGCAATTACTAACTAAGAAATAATAAAACTCAATAATCTACCTAAAAATGTAAACGAGACAAGAATAAAGAAGCTAGGGAGTCAAGGATAATTAATTCAAGTTTTATACGCAAAACTGGGACATTAATCGTTCTATTCCAGATTGATGATTTCACGTAAACATCTAGCGGTTCGCTCCCAATAACTCTTCGTAACAAGGGATTGAACATAGACGAGCATGCTCGAGCATACAACACAGGCCAATTATCCCAATCCCAATAACTTTTTGTAACAAGGGATGGGTCATCGACAAGCACGTATTTCAATCCAAAGCCTATAGACTATTCAATAACGAAATTATCTACCTTATGCGAGCCTAAGTCTACGACTTCTCCCCTCTCGGTTCTAAAAGCCGCTAATTCATTTAGAAGGTGTTTAATCAACTACAACAATATACCCAGTATATTCCCAACAGGTTGGGGTCTGGGGGGTCAGTTGTACGCAGACCTTACCCTTGTAATTATACAAGGAGGCTGTTTCCGTAGCGACCCAAGGTGCATTGCGCCGTTTTTTATATATATTTTTTTTCTAGAAACTTCACTAATAGAAGAAGCACTAGAATTTAATTGAGCCATTTTGATCTAGTCCATTATTAGCACTATGCCAGGAGAATTGTCAACAATGACTCTTCCAGCTCCATTTGCAATGGACAAAAGGTGTTTAATCAACTAATCATTTAAAATATAAAAAAAACCCTAACTCAACTAATCAACATTCAATCGTTTCCAATTGCAAGATCGAAGTGTCACTCTTCGATTATATCAATCAATCAAACAAGATTTCATCGATTCCTAATCAAATTGACTCGAAAAAGAACAAACGAATCAAGCTCGACAGATACGAATTAAACAAGAACAGTCATCCCCTATCCCTACCAATAAGAATTAGCTACGTAAAATCAATTCAACACAATTAATCATTCTCCTCAAATCAACCATTTTCATGAATTAATCAAAAGAGAAAGACTTACAATCAATCCCAAATTCAAGTGTTGAATCCCAAATACAAAGCTCAATCCTTGATTACTAGGAAGAAGAAGAAGAAAAATGGAAAATAAAGGTGAAACGATGAAGAAAAACGAAGAAGAAGAAGAAGGGAGGAGAAAGGAGTTTGCGTGGTGTTTTTACGGGCTAGGGTTCGTCCCCAGGAGGAGGAGAATAATATCTGTCGAATACCCGATGCACATATATATAGTGGAGCATGTGGCACGGCATGGGAAAGCAGCGCGGGCACTGGAGAAACAGGCGCCGCGGCGTGGGGCAGTGTCGCGGCGCGGAGAGGACGGATGCCGCGGCACGAAGGAGGTCACGGCGCGAGGGTGGTGTTCTGGCGCAACCTCTGTCCAGGCGCGATGCAAGGCGCGGCGCGAAGAAGCTCGGTGCCGTGGCGTGACACACTGCCACGACATGAAGCAAAAGGGTGCCGCGGTGCGAGGGCTGCCGCGGCGTGGCGATGGAATACTGCGGCTCTGTTGGGGTCGTGGCGCTGGGCGCGGCGCGGGGTGCGCGTGGCGCTGGCCTAGGGTTGGTGACTTCCGTGCACGACCTTGCATCTCGGGCTCGGTTACGCTCGTTTGGACTCGGAATTTGATTCCGTTTTCTCCTGTGTGATGCCAACGAAATGCTCTCTTTAGTGATGTTCACCCAGCTCATTTATCATGAAAAATAGATCCTCACAAATCTTCCAACCTGCACACCAAAGACGAGAAAGAGCGGAAAAATACACGAGAAACACCTAAAAAACCAAAATAGAATAAGACGCACAATAAACTATAAAAACGAATAAAAACCACATAAACGACTCAAAATGGGGAAAAAAGAACGAGAAAATAGACACGAAAAACGTAACAAAAATGGGACAAACAACTCCCCCACACTTAAACCTTTGTTCGTCCCGAACAAAAACAAAAGAAAAGAAAACAAGACGCGAGCATGGATATCAACTTCAAATAAGAAAAGTTTCAAATTCATTGACTTAGCCGAGGAGACTTCAAAAGACCAATAAAACACATCTCAATTACAACTTAAATGGTACGCATCGACAAGACAAACTCTCAAACACGGAAATATCATGTATAATGCCTCACTCAGTTTCTTACATAAATATGAAATGGGAACGCTCAAATTGGTCGGCAATCAAGTTTCAACATAAGCTTGCTTATCGTCTGCTCATACTCTAAAACAATCAAAGCACATGAATTTGCAAATTAAGAGGACTTCATGGGTTGTAATGTAGGTATCAAAGGAAGGACAAATAAGAAGATAAAGTGGCTCAAATAAACAGTCACACTTTCGAGCACATAAATACTCGAATATCCCACCACCTATCCGTAATCAACAAGAAACTAATCATTCCCACCAAAAACT
>BKCP01011514.1:543942-586951 GCA_008636005.1 Striga asiatica | reverse complement strand
ACGGCGACGGCGCCACCGTCTGCAAAGGGCATTGAGGCGGCTGAGTGAGCGGGGCAGACAGATTGGGTAGGGGAGTAGTGGGTCTTCATATAAGAAATTTGATATTATTTAGGGACCTAATTGCAAATTTAATATATTCTGATTGTATTTAATTTAGTCCATATGCCTAATGTGTAATTTCAAAAAGTATATACAAATCCTTATTTTTTATATATAGTTTTATTCATATATATTGAAATAATAAATACAATATTAAATAAAAATAATTTAAAATAATAAATAATTAATTGAAATAATAAATTAATTTCTTTAATATAGATAATAAATATTTCAGGTGTTTAGATAAATCGATTAGAAAAAATATTATTTTTATATATTTTCTATACATATAGTAAAATAATAAATAAAAATTTCAAATAAAAATAATATAAAATAATGAATAATAATATTGAAATAATAATATTTTTTATAATATAGATAAAAAATTATTTCGATTATTTAGCTTAATTTAATTAACTAATCGAATATATTGATTATTGCACAATATTGATAATTAAATAATAAGTACACTTTTATAATAATTATTAATAAATTATTTAGATTAATTCGATGTACAATTTTATCTAATAAATCTAGTTTTAAAAAACACATAATTTATACATGGTCATTGAAGTAGTGCACATTATATATCGGCGCGATGCACTTTATAACACAAAATGTTGCACTGTATAAAACAAATCGTTGCACTCTATCAACAGGCTCTACAATTAATGCCAATAGCTCGCCGAAATACCACAACATAAAAAAAAAAAAATGGATCTACATAATACTTTAACATCTATCAAATCACATGTCCACAAAAAAGCACAAGCAACATAAGGTAACAAAATTACATTATGTCACTTTATATATCAACACAATGCACTTTATAAAACAAAGCGTTGCACTTTATCGCGACTATCGAATTGCACAACATGTATCAAAACCGACCGACTTCAATTTTTTTTTGTTAATCATAAATAATATAAAAGTAATAAATTAAATTATAACGTATTAAATATATTCGTAATATAAAATTAAAAAAAAAACTTTTGATCATTTAGGACAATTCGGGTAACCAAACCGAATAAATTAATTAATCATGTTCAACTTCAATTTTTTTAGGAAAACAATTCGTTTGGTTCAATATGCACAATACATAGTTACATACCGACACCGTTTAGGAAATGCACATCGTTAATTTTGATATTTTATATATTATGTATATACAATAAAAACTGACGTAAATATTATAAATAAAGCTATTAAAATATTAAATAAATTCTTATAATATAAAAAGAATTATTATTTATAATAATGATGATAATTTGGTTAACCGACCGAATAAACTATGTATTTTAGTTCGGTTTTAATTTGGTTGGGCAAAAGTTCGGTGGGTACATACGCACATTAATGTCTGACGCACTGCACAATAATGTTGTATATATTGCACATTAGTGCTAGACATATTGCACAATAGCATATAAAACTTGAATGCACGTAAAAAATTCCATAATTAATAGAATGCGTAATAATTTAGACGAAATACAATAATGTGTGAATGCAAATTATTCATTTTGATATTTTATATATTATGTATTTCAACCTAAATAAATATAAACCATTAAATATAAATATTAAAGATATTAAATAAATTTTTTTATAATATAAATAATAAATCATTTATATTATTTAGGGACAAGCGGATAATTGATCGAATAACCGATTGTTCCAATTCAATTTTAGTTTGATTTGGAAAAATCATAATTCGTGCACAATATATCGTGATAAAAATACTATCAGTTTGATTTAAGTCTACTATACTGCACAATAAAGACCGTATTCGTGCACAATAGTGATAGATAAAATACACATTAATGTTTTAAAATTTTTAGTCCGAGACTTTATATGTCGGTTCGATTTTAAATTTTAAAATTTTCGTTATTACGATTCTATGTCGGCTATATTTATTTAAATTATTTATCCATACTTCCATTTATTAAAATTTTAATAATTTATTATAAAATATTTAAATCAATATTAGTTTGTATTATTAAAATTACAAATATTGCAACCTAGGCACTATCATTAACCAAATTTTAATACAATAACCCCAAAATCAATTTGACCCTAAAATCAAAATCAATTGCATCTGTTCTCCTCTGCAACCCCAACAGAAAAAAATCCCGTCCGTCATTTGCCTTCTCCCTTCAGATCGTCGTCGCCGGTATTGTATGCTCGAACCTGCTCGTCTATGTTCAATCCCTTGTTACGAAGAGTTATTGGGAGTGAACCGCTAGACGTGTAGGCGAGAGTGTCAAACCCAAACTGAACGATCAATTGCCTGGCTTTATGTTGCGAACTTGAATAAATTATCCCCGATTCCCTAGTGTCTTTATTGTTATCTAGTTAGTATTTTAGGATTTATGCTTATATGCTATTTCTTAGTTGATAGTTAATTCTCGCCCAATCTGATTAGAGTGTTTAGGATTTATTTTCTTTTTATGTGTGATCGATACCAAAGCTGAATTCCGAGCCGCTTTCCTCGTGAGATCGACCTGAGGTCGGGAGTCATCCCGTACTCGGTAAAAATATAATTTGCTACAACAAATTTGGCGCCGTTGCCGGGGAGGGCAAGTAGGATATTTAGTTTTGGTGTTTGATCTTATTTTCTGTGTTTCTCTTTATTTTAGTATTTTTAGTGTTTTTGTTTCTTTGTGCATTTGTGTTTTTCTCTTTTGTTTTTGTTTTAGTTTTTTGCCTTCTTTCTCTTCTTTTTCCTTGGCTTCGCGTGGTTGTTTGATTCTGGTGTGCAGGTATAATGAATTTCAATCACGGGTACTCCTCCCTGCATTACCCATCTTGGAACGACGAGCCGGTCTATTTCCCCGGGTACCACACCCAACCTTACCCGTATTCGTCCGAGCGGTGCTGGAACGATTTTCCGGTCGAGCAACCTTATGAGTCCCACGAGTTTAACGAGAAGCTCGACCAGATTCTTGATTTCATAGAGTCCAAATCAGCTCGAGAAGAAGAGGCCGCCTACAATGCCAAACTCGATCTCATCTTAGATCGATTGATGGCCCGAGCGAAACAATAGGAGGAGATGGAGCTCAAATGTGCCCGATTGAGCGAGTAAGTGGAAAGTCTAGCAAGGTGCATCGACTCGATCGAGTCCCAGGCCCACAAGCTCGAGGTTGTGGACCCACATCCCAAGCCCGAGCATCTAAATGAGCTCCAGGACGACTCCTCAGAGTACAATGCCAAGCTCGACCTCATCCTCGATTGGATGATGGCCCAAGCAAACCAAGAAAAAGAGATTGAGCTCGGATGTGCTCGGCTGAGCACACAATTAGAGAGCCTCACTGTACGTCTCGATTTGATTGAGGCACAAGTCGACAACCCACACCTCATGCTTGATACTCAAGCCCGTACGATGAAGCGAATGTGTGAGGCCGAAGAAGATGATGAGCTCCAGCGAGACGTTGATGTTATTTCAGAGGAGGAGATCCATGGGCTTGATTCTCAAGTCACTCCTCCCACTTCTGAGATTGAGCATCTATCTTCGAGGCTGTTGCACTGTGTTACGAAGTGGGTGATCAATTCGACTTGCTCCACTGATGTGCTTATCATCCCGGAGGTTGACGACAGAGCTCGGGTGGGAAAAGCTCTGCGTTTAGATTTGGGGATTGCTCGTTCCCGAGACCACTTCCTTCAGAACACAGCCACCTGAATCCACCATGCCCGCCTTCTTGCCACCCTTCCCATGCTTCCACTTCTGGAAAATACGAAGGCGTGGCACGATCGCCACTTCTTCTTGGACCCTGGCTGAGTTCCTTACAGGTTTCGTCAAGCTAATGACGTTAAACAAGCGCTTCTTGGGAGGCAACCCAAGTGATTTACTGCTTTCTTAGTTATTTTCTTTTTGCTTTTTATTTCATCTTTTAATAATGGGAGTTTGGAGTTTCTGTGTTTTTCTTGGCAGGTACAAGTTTGCGAGCTTGAGCAGGACGAACATCGAGGTCCAGAGCGGTGCGTGGGCGAGTAGCTCGTATGTGGATGCTTATTCTCCTCGGGGCATCTTCGGTTTGCACACCCTTTTTTCCTTTTCTTTTTATCTTTTTTGAGTTGTTCTTTCCTCTATCTTTGCTTTTGAGTCTTGTGTTGTTGTCGTAGTTGCTGAGTTTGGTTCATTATGTGAAAGTTCTAGGTCCTTTATTTGACTTCCTGTTTTGTGTTGAAGCAATGAGGACATTGCCTCATTTTAAGTGTGGGGGAGTTTACTTAGATTTGGCATGCTTATGTGGTGAATCAATCTAGTTTTAGTTTTCTTTGTGTGTCTTGTGAGTATGGATATTGGTGAATTTTAAGTTTTGTTGATATTTGTTGATGAAGTTGAGGAGATGTGATGTTGATCATGATGGCATATTTTGATGAACTTGATTGGTCGTTTTGATTGGATATTATTTGCCTTGTGAGGATTGAGCCTTATTCTGTTTCTGTGAGATATGGTCGGAATTTTGTTGATCAGAACTTGCTTGAGTCTGTTTTGAAATAATCGATTGAAGTTGTGGTTTGTGAAAATGATTGAGGCATTTCTTTCACATAGCTCGTTTTAGCCCTTTTCATTGACCCATGAACTTATATTTTCACTAGTAGCCCGTTGAGCCTTGAACCGTATTTCTTGTCAACCGATTCGATTGAATTATTTGAGATTTGACAGTGTACTTGATATGATGACGGAGCTTTTGATATGTGTTGATGAGGTATAGAACTTGTTTGCATTTTGAGTGCTTGAAAAAAAAAAGAACAAAAAAAAAAAAAAAAAAATGAGAGCTCACAAGGCGATTCGAATGGATTCTGTTCCTCTTACTAGTCGATTCACGTTGATGGGTTATGAGCATTGGGAAACTACTGTAGGACACTTGGAAGACCTCCAATGTTTAAACCTATGGACTGTTGTCCTTTCGATTCGTTGTTGTTCGGAAAAAAGTTACTCTACAAAAAAAAAAGAAAAGAAAGACAGTCGAGTACTTAATTTGCATTTCATCTTGAGCGTGTATGAGTGTTGCATGGAGTTTTGATGGGAATGATTGGTTTCATGTTGATTTTGGGATAGGTGGTGGAGCATTCGAGTAGTTTATATGCTCGAGAATTTGACTGTTTATTTGAGCCGCTTTATCTTCATTTTGGTCTTTCCCTTTTGCAAACTACCTTTATTGCAACCCTAGAAGTCCTCTTGATTTGCACTTCACGATTTTTGATTGTTTTAGAGTATGAACTAGACGATAAGCGAGCCTATGTTGAAACTTTATTGCCGACCAATTTGAGCGTTCCCATTTCATATTTATGTAAGAAACTGAGTGAGGCATTATACATGATATTTCCGTGTTTGAGAGTTTGTCTGGTCAATGCGTACCATTTAAGTTGTAATTGAGATGTGTTTTATTGGTCTTTTGAAGTCTCCTCAGCTAAGTCAATGAATTTGAAACTTTTCTTATTTGAAGCCGATATCCATGCTCGTGTCTTGTTTTCTTTTCTTTTCTTTTTGTTCGGGACGAACAAAGGTTTAAGTGTGGGGGAGTTGTTTGTCCCATTTTTGTTGCTATTTTTGTCTATGTTTTGCGTGTGTTTCCCCCCATTTTAGGTCGTTTCTTAGGTTTTTCCGGTCCTCCGAGTCGTTTCTCGTGTTTTAGTGTTATTCAGGTGTGTTTCTTGTTTTCTTTATTTTTCTTCCTATTTTTCTTGCTTTTCGTGTTTGTCCGGTTTTGGTAGTTTCAGGTTGCTCTGGCTCCCAGGTGTTTCATCCCAGTTCGTGCCACCAAGCAACAAAGGATTAAGTTTCTAGCTCGGGAAAGACCCGAGAGATGCTAGTCGAGAGCTCACGAGCCCAAAAAAAACGAAAGTCGGAAGCTGCCCAGACCCTAGCGCCGCTAAGGGGTTAGCGGCGCTAAGGGTATGCAGACTAGCAGCGCTATGGTCGCTAGCGAGGTGCTAGCGACGCCAGAGACTTCACAGCAAAAAAAGGGGGGTTAGCGGCGCTAAGGGGTTAGCGCCGCTAAGGTCTATTTTTATCTAATCGCGTTTTTTGTGGGTTTTGAATTGGGGAGGCTACTAGTTCGAACCTAAGGCATATTTTCAGTATTCTCAGACTTTGTACTCGTTTTTTCTTCATGGCAAAACATATTTCTCTCATCTTTTCTCTTAGTTTTGATTTTGGATAGTGAAAACTCTAAGATTTTACCCTTGCATTTGATTGCTCGTTGTTTTTCGACATTGGATTTGTTATTAATCGTAAGCTTCTCTTTCATTTCATTGATGAATGTTATGGCTTTGCTTGATATGAATGTTGATGTTGAATTTGTGATGAGTAGCTAAATCATTATGATAGGGATAGGGGATGATTGTTCTCGTTTAACGTGTATTTGTCGGGCTTGATTCGTTTGTTCTTGTGCGAGTTAATTTGATTAGGAATTGATGAAATCTTGTTTGATTGATTGATATAATCGAAGAGTGACACTTCGATCTTGCAATTGGAAATGGTTGAATGTTAATTAGTCGAGTTAGGATTTTGTTGATTCTAAATGGTTAGTTGATTAATTCTCTTCTAATTGAATTAGCGACTTTTAGAACCGAAAGGGGAGAAGTCGTAGACCTAGGCTCGCATGAGATAGATGATTTCGTAACTGAATAATCTATGGGTTTTGGATTGAAATACATGTTTGTCGGTGACTTGTCCCTTGTTACGAAAAGTTATTGGGATTGGATACTTGGCCGGTATTGTATGCTCGAACCTGCTCGTCTATGTTCAATCCCTTGTTACGAAGAGTTATTGGGAGTGAACCGCTAGACGTGTAGGCGAGAGTGTCAAACCCGAACCGAACGATCAATTGCCTGGCTTTACGTTGCGAACTTGAATAAATTATCCCTGATTCCCTAGTGTCTTTATTGTTATCTAGTTAGTATTTTAGGATTTATGCTTATATGCTATTTCTTAGTTGATAGTTAATTCTTGCCCAATCTGATTAGAGTGTTTAGGATTTATTTTCTTTTTATGTGTGATCGATACCAAAGCTGAATTCCGAACCACCTTCCTCGTGAGATCGACCTGAGGTCGGGAGTCATCCCGTACTCGGTAAAAATATAATTTGCTACAACAGTCGGGGCTGAGGATGGCTGGCGGTGCTTGACTGGAGACGACGATGACGGCGGCGCTTTGGTGGCAACAGCGATGGTTTATCGGCGATCGGTGGAGTGTGTGTGAAGTGTGTGTATTCGGTTGAATGTGGGAGAGAGATAATGAGGAAAGAGAAAGTGTGGGACCCACTTGTGGTATATGTATAAAGACCAACTTACCCTTAATAATTGACCAAATGTATATATTTGACCACAATATATTCAAATAATCACCAAATTGCCATTAATGATTGACCATTATTTATTAAAGTTTGACTTGATCTTGGCCATTGATTTGATGAATACAATGACTTAGATCTATTCTTATTTCTTTCACTATTTATTATTCTCATATGTCCACTATCCTCAATATTATCAATAGAATTTAATAATACCAATCAATCATTGTTACATATCAAATCAACTTTAATTCATTATTCATCTACTCACATAATTTTAACTAACTATCACTTCACATCATTCATCTTCTATTTTTATATTAAATTAACTTTAACTATTTTATTTTCAATATTATATTTATATAAAATTAAAATCCACTAACATCTAACTATTGAACTTTATCAAAACTAACCCTGATTAATCGAAAAAACTCATTTTAAGTGTATTTATTTATAAATAATCATTCCTTCATACCCGTTCGGCAATTTTCCCAAAATACTGTACTAAACTGCAAATACATCCGCGTGCTTACTCGCACTTTAGGAAAGACCAAACGACACCATAATTTGTAGAACCGCAAATTTCCAATCCAATCCCCCCACTCTTTTCCCATGTCCTAAGCTGCGGACTCAACTCAAGTGTCTCAACCGCACTTTCGGGTATCTCCTACTCGAAAACACTATTTTTTATCACTATTTTTCATTATTTGTTGATTAATCGGCTGTTTATTTCAGTGAATTATCTTCTACTTGGAAACACTCACTTTTGTGACTATTTTCCATTTTTTGTTGCTTAATCGATTGTTTATTTCAGTGAATTGGGTGTTTGCCTGCGTGGTGGTTATTTAAAAAAAAAAAAATCGAGGATGGTTTTGTCTGTTTCTTAATCCGATTATTCGTAGCATTTTCAGGAGGAATTCAGCAGTATTTAATTATTTAGTTTCAATTTCATAAGTTTGTGCATTTTTTTTTTTGGAGGTTGTTGCTGCTTTGATCTAGTTTGATTGACTGAACAGCGCTCAGTCCGAATTCACCATTTTTGAATTCTTTTCTAACTTCCCCCAATTGCTGTTCTGGAAAGAGTATGTTTTGCCAAAACGCTTCTTGTGTAGTTTCAGCAATAATCATTTTTCATAAATGAAGTTCTTTCAGGTATCCTTGTTAGATCTATAAAGAAACACTTTGTCTGATTAGCCCTACAGATCTCGTGAAAAATTACTTAGTAATGAATTTATACTCACACTAGAACTGCTCACAATAGCTAATTATCTCTATCTGTGCCCTATATTGCCAACATTTTGCATATTCCCCTTGTTATCTCTTAAACCACAACAATTTTCAATGCAGGACAAACTGCAAAAGTCTCCTGACCCTTCTACACAGACTTCTCAACCTAAAATATCACACACACAAAAAAAAAAAGTATGTCAAGTGGGGGAAACACTCACTGGTGCTACCAATGTGGGCAGCCCGTTCGGGCCCGGTCCCGTGCCCGCAATCCCGTCTGCCCATACTGCGACGGCGGTTTCATTCAGGAACTCCCCGAATTAACCCATCCCAACAATGTTGCTGGCTTTCCATTTCCCGACCCTTTCCAAAACTCGAGATTCGGCCTAACAGACGCTTTAACCGCCCTCATGAGGCGCAGGATGACCGGATTTGACCCAACCTTCGACATTCGGGCCCGTCCAGAGCAGAGGGGCCCGTTACTGATCCTCCAGGGCCCATCCTCCAGCCAGGACCCATTTGACCTCTTCTTCGGCACTGCTGACCCTGGGATGGGCCCTAGACGGGCCGACCTCGCCGAGCTCTTCGCGGGCCACCATGGGCTGCACGAGCTTATCGAGAGGCTGGCCGTAAATGACCGTCGTGGCCCTCCCCCAGCCCCGCGCTCGGCTATCGAAGCCATGCCGACTATAAAGATCACGCAGAGGCATCTCAATACTGACGCGCATTGTCCCGTTTGTCAGGATAAGTTCGAGCTCGGGTCGAAGGCTCGACAGATGCCGTGCGACCATATTTACCATTCGGACTGTATTGTTCCATGGCTAGTTGAGCATAACTCGTGCCCCGTTTGTCGTGTGGAGCTGCCTTCGCACTATAATGGGCGGGCTCGGCCGAACTCGGGTGGCAGGAGAGAGAGCAATGGGGGCTCTCAGGGGCGTTGGAATCCGTTCTCGTTCTTGTGGCCTTCGAATTCGAGCCAAAATAACAGTTATGGGAATAGTAATGAGAATGAGCACCGTGGTTCGGAGAATAATGGAAGGAGTGGATCGGCGGGTGAGGAGAATAGCAGGATGAGGTGGCCTTTTGATTATTGAATGTTGTGGTTTTGGTTTGGACCTGTAATTTTATTTTACTGCTTTGGGTCTTATGGTTTGTTTTTACTCGTGTGTGTGTGTGTATGTGTGTTTGTGTGTGCTGTGGCAAAAGTCTTTAGCATATTACCCTCAGGGTTGAGGAGTTGTAAGCAAATCTGAGGTTTAATGACTATAAACTTGTATTATGTGTTATCCGTGACAGAATTATTCTCTACAGTTTCCCAGGATCCTGCAATTGTCTGTTTGTTTTGGTTTTCCAATGTTAAAGGGGGGTCTTCATTGTTTATTCTTGAGATAATGAGATAAGGTGGGTAGAAAATGACATAATAACAAACTATTTTTGTCAAGAATTTTGATGATCTACAGCTTGCTCCAGATGCTGTCCGAACCTAAAGATCTGTTTCATGTGGTTTGTGAATGCAGTCAATAATGGCAAGTGTGTAATGTTATGGCAAATTCTTTGATACTCGTTGTAAAGATCCATCAAACATAGAATGAACACGACGGGGAACATGAAATGAAACAGAAGTAATCTCACATATTCCAAACTTCCAATGGATAATGATTTTAGTGGAAGCCAAAATATCATTACGGAGTATTCTTAATTATCATAAATGCTGTTACAATATGTAAACAAAACAGTTGAAAATCCAATATGTGGCCTTGTCTCAAGCAGTGTTTTAAATACCATACCGGTGGTCATATTGGTCTAGTCACCGATAAATCGGCGGACCGTCGATAGGGGGAAACAACGGGCAATGATTTCCTTGGGTACGACTCCGGTGTCGACACGGTTGGCATTTAAAACAACGGGCAATGATTTCCTTGGGGGAAACAACGGGCAATGATTTCCTTGGGTACGACTCCGGTGTCGACTCCGGTGTTCCATTCCTCCGGCCTCGGAGGCTCTGCATCGTAAATCGACGGACCGTCGTATAATGGCTCGTCATCTTGTTATGCGCCGAATTCAGGGATGTCAACATGAAACGGGCCCTCCCATTGACCATATTCGCAATCAAGTCCCCAATCGTGTCGGGCACGATATCCGCTGGCAAAGGCAGTCTCCTCGCGCCTGCCTTTGTCGTCGCGTTGATCGTCGCCGTCTATGAAGACCGGGCCCCGTCGCCACATGTCACGGCCGCCGTATGCAGCGAAGGGGTCAACCTCGATGTGCGGGGTTGAAAAATCATCAAAGGAATTCACCTCTGAGACTGTGTCCTCGCCGTCTTCGTCGCTGGATGGTGGTTGTGGAGATCTCCGGCGGGGGGCCCCGCCTGGACCACGGCCTCCACGTCCTCCGCGAATTCCCCCGCGCATGCCCCGGGTGCCGGCGTCACGGTACGTGTGCAAATCCCAGACCACGTTGTCAAGCGTCAAACCGTCAAAAGATCAGCAAACCAATCCGTGAACCGTACGTCCAACTGTTGAATCGGTAGTCGATCTGTTGAAACCGATCATTGAAGGTTGTGTCACGTCGTTCGTTTGTGGCATCTTGTCGTCCCGGCGGCATCGCGAATCATACTGACTGCTGATACCAACTGATGTAGGGAAGCATATGAATAGGAAGGATAAACGAGATACTCTCTCGATAAAACTCACAAGATTCAATCAATTCTTATTATCAAACTCACTGCCGAATAACAAAGAAGAAGGAGTCTTTAAATAAGACTCCTAAAGTCCTTAACTTAACTTTTCCATCAAGCTATTAAGTATTAAATAATAATATTAAATGCTACTAATAATAATAAGAATAATACTAAACCTAAACTTATGCCTATCCGCATCAACTAGTACAGAGCCCGTGCGATGCACGGGGTGCACGATTTTAAAGGCTATTTATCCAAGCTTATAATTATATACATGAATAAAGAAAAATGTACGGATATATATAGTACGTGACCCGTGCGAAGCATGAGATATATTTATTTGGAGAATATTATATTATAAGATGCAATATTCAATAAAAGTTTGTAATACGCAAGAAAATTGTACAATATTCAAGTGGAGTCTTAGAGTATCTTGTACATTAAGACTACTGACAAAATAATATTTAATCAATGAGTTTCCGTTCCTTGTAGCCAAATTGTGAATGTGATTTGAGGAGTACAACAAATCGATATATAGCTGACTTGCTTTTTACATTGTAGTTTTTTTCTTTTTATTTTTATAATGAATTTAAAGATATTCTAAAATATAGCAAAAATTAATTTTTTTATTACAATTAGGAATTTTACTAAATATAAACTCTCAATCTATGGTGTTAATCAACGTTTAAGTATAAAAAATTAGGAATTTTTACCTCTTTTAATCAACATTTAAGTCTAAAAAACAATAGAGTTATTATAAGTTTTTTTTCTACATCTTTTAAAACATTAAATATGAGCATGTTAGGGCTAGCTTATAAAATAATTAATATATTATCTCACTAAAATATTTATACTAATAAAAATTTAATTTTAGCATATAAATTTATTCCTTGAGAGAAAGTAACAGTTTTACTTATTGTTGTTCACCATATAATATTTAATTATTATTTTATTATATAATAAAAAAAAAATATTGTTAAATAGTGTAGTAGAATTGTTATAAAATTATATGATTCTTTCTTGTTACAATATGGATTTAATATATTTTTATGATTTGATAATATAAACAAATCTATACTTAACTTTGACAAATAAAACAAATAAATACTTTAGTAAGTATTTAATGTATATACTAAATAAGAATATATTTGGTATAATCAAATACCAAATATAATCAAATAAGTCAAAGTGTACATTTCTTTTGGTATTTGATATTTTTATTATTAAAATCTTTTTGTTATACTTACTTTTTTAAAATAAAACAAATAAATAAATCAATTAAATATAGTGACCTCTCTCTAAAAAATCCTCCCGTCGCCGCTCGAAAATCCTCTCCCGTCGCCGCTCCTCTGTGATTTTTCCATCGTCTTCCCCGGTTGGGCCGGCGAGCACACGGTGGTAGCTCCCCTGGCCTTCGCGGCCTTTTCTGTGAAGATGCGCTGATCGGAGGATGCTTTTTCGCCGGGGAGAAGGTCGCGCCGAGTTTCCGGTTCTCGCCTCGGAACTGGCAGCTAGTGGCGGCCGGCTATTCCTCCTCCGGTATCTCCGCCGCGGCGGCCTCGGGCGCTCTTCCGGAGAGGGCTGCGGCCCCGATTTCCCAATCTAGGGTTAGGGGTGGAGACTCGTCCGTCCAATTTGTACTTCACTGCTGATGGAAGTCGCGATTGTTGGCTCTGGTTTGGGGATTTGGTTGGCTCAGGTATAGGTTGCGGGGAGGCTCTGGTTTCGGCTGTTGACGACCCTATCACCGCCCTCGTCCCCGTTCGCCGCCACTCGCAACTCGAGCTCTGTCTCGTCCGAGAGAATCTGCTCCAATTCGCGCGCGAGGTTAATGTCGATTCGGTGCTCGAAAGACAGGGTTCGGGGTGTCGGTTCGGGGTGTCGGGTTGTTGTCGACTTGCCTGGTTCCGGTTGTCGGTCAGCGCCTACTGGGCCGGACAAATTTGCTCGAGGCTCGGACCATTGTTGATGATTGGTTTGGATGGTGTGTTTGGTCTCCGGGGTGCTAGTGGAGTTTGTTTGATTGGACAAGGGTTGTGCCCGATGGTTCCTGACTCAGTTAGGCGCTCTATTGCAGTTTCTGAGTTGGGAGCTCGGGTCACTCGGCCATTGTTGTGTTTGGCGTGTTATACCGATTGGGGAAGGGCTTTCTAATTTTACTTTCAGTGTTTGTTTGCTTGTTTCAGTGTTTGTTTGTGTGTTTTGTCGAGTCTTGGTTGGTGTGTTTGTTTGCTTTTGTTTGGAAGATGAATTCAGGCTAGGCATTGTGCAGTGGCTCTGTGTTTCATTTTCCTTTTTTTCTTTTTGTTGAGTTCTCTAGGCCGCCATGTGCGTGTCCTCTCAGTTTGTTATTTTTGTGGCTTTTTAGGCGTGTTTTTGGTTTGGGCTGGTGGCCCCTGTCTCATTACCTTGTTGGGGCCTTAGGTATTACCCTGTTGGGGTCTTGTAATTTGTTTTTGTTGCACTTTTGTGCTCATATATATTACCTCTATCGTTTCGGAAAAAAAAAAAAAAATCAATTAAATAAATAAAATATTATAATACCAAAATAGTAATGGCATTTAATGCAGTTGACTTTTCTGGATAGTAAATGTAGTAAATAGAATCTTCTTTTATATAAGTATAGATTGTATAATACGGAAATAGTAATGCAATAAATGTTGTTGACTTTTGTTTATACTAAATCTGGTAAATGATATACCTTTTAATATAAGTATAGATATATGTCAGCAGTTTTATTGGGCATGTTGTAAATATTTTTCCGGAGTAGAATCAAAAGACTCGAACACCGGGTCGTGTCTCTCGAGGAAGGTTAGCCGGATTATTATGCACGTTTATTCAACCACACAAAAGGAAATAAAATTCCTAAACATTCTAATTCAGATGATTTGGTTCGATTATTAATTACGAAGAAAAACTTCAAATAAAGCAAATATAAATAGCAAGCAATCAACGAAGAACAAGTAGGATTTAAGGAGCTAGGGAGTCGGGGATATCCGTTTTGGTTCGAGTTGTGACTATTGAGCAAGTGATCGTATGGTTAAGTGATTTGAATAATTTGCTCGTTCAAGTATTCATCCTCAATAACTCTTCGTAACAAGAGAACAAACTTGAACGGAAAAATTAACAAGTCATTTAACTCCTAGGCAATACAGTTACGAACAAGCCTAGTTTGTACGAGCCTATTTCGACCGACTCCTCCCCTTTCGGTTCTAAGAGTCGATTAGATTAGACTAGAGGGTTGTCAACCGACTAATCAATAAGAATAACCATTATCATGCGAGAATACATCGAATTCAATCGTAGATTAGAAATTGAAGTGTCACTCTTCAATAATTCTCAATACTCAGGCCCAATATTTGAAAAACTCTTTTTAAGCATAACTCGTACAAATAGAGCGATCAATAAATCCCAACAATCACAAACGGATTCAAAACATTAATCCCCTATTCCCTAGCATATGAATTTAGCTACTCATGATTGATTCAACACAAGCAATCTCACAACTCAAGACAAACATATTCATGGATTAGAAGAATAGAAAATCTTACGTTAAATCGAAATTGAGAGTTGAATCTGATAAACAAGATTAATCCACAAGCAGTAGCAAAATCCGAGATCAAATCCTTGTTCTACGTTAAAAACGATGGAAGAAAAGTGAAAAACGATTGAAAAGAGAAAAGGGTAGGGTTTTCTGTGTTTCGTCCGTCGAGAGAAAATGAGAGATCCCCCGTCTGTCGAGGACTCAATCTCATTTATATAGGCGGGACTTGTCACGGCGTTGGGAGTGCTGCCGCGGCGCGAGGGGAGTGCTGGCCGCGGCATGTAGCTTTGTCGCGGCGCGGGAGAGGCGATCTTCACGGCGTGACGGATTGGGAAGCTCGGGTCTCTGTCCAGGCGTGGCGGTCTCCGCGAGCTGTGGCGCGGCGTGGAGAGAAGCTGGGGCACGGCGCGGGGGTAGTCACGGCGTGGTGCTGGGAAGGTGCCCCTCAGAAGGCTCGTGGCGGGTATCGCGGCGCGAGGGCCTGGCGCGGCGGTCCGGACAGCTTGCTCGACTTAGTTCCTCGGGCCCGTTCGGGTTCGTCTGGAAACGGAATTTAATTCCGTTTTTTTTCCTGTGTGTTGCCAGCGAATAGCTCTATGCAATTGTGTTCACCCGGTCCAAATATCATGAAAAATAAATTCTCCCGAACCTTCCATCCTGCACACCAAAAGACGAGAAAGACCGGAAAAACGACCGAGAAACACAAGGATAACCAACATAAAACAAGACACGCAATAAACAATAAAAAGGAATAAAAACTAACGAAAAGACCTAAAACGGGGAAAAAAGAAATGAAAAATGATAAAGAAAAACGCAACAAAAATGGGACAAACAGGGCACAAGAGTCCATTTAGTGATTCCTCTTGTCCATTATCATTCTTAACCAAGCAAAAAAAGAAAGAGAGAGAAAAAGATCGGTTATGCTTGTAAATGTAATAAGATTTGGATTTTAAATCTAAGAGGTCCTCATGTGAACAAATGGGTAGATTGATAAATTTGGTCGGGAATTGACACTAGAATCACGATCATGCATAGGAAAACAGAACCCTTGCTATGGCCTTGTTTGTTTATCAGCGGATAGCTGTTAGCTATTAGCTGATTGTATTAGCTATTTTGACTAGCGGATTGTGTTAGTTTTTTTGACCGAATGATAGTGTTAACGGTTTATAAAAAATTTGTTAGGTAAAATTAGTTATTTTTAATTAGTTGTTAACATGTAAAATTAATTATAAGAAATAAAACAAAACTTTTCGTATTTTTGTCTTCATGTAATCTCAAAACTCATAAACTTATATTTTTTTAATACTATTACACTTTTTAAAAATGAGTAATACCACCTAAGTACATTTATGTATTCAAATTATAATAGGCCTAATTTGCTTTATGAAATATCATTTTTGTATGATGAGGGCCCATTTCACCACTAATTTCACCAAACAGACAAAGAAAAATGTAAACAATTCAACCAATCTCAACAAACTCGGTCATCATGTCACAAATGCAAAAAGCTAACGCTCCTAAGACTAGCGTTTTGTATTTCGCGGTTTGGGAACAAAAAACTTATTTAAAATGCTCACTTAACAAACAACATTTTCTAGTGAGTAGGTTGTTGAAGGGTAAATATTTCTGGAACAAGAAAATTCTTGAGGTTTCTGCTAGAAGTTCTGACTCTTGGCTTTGGAAGAGTTGGCTTCATGCTAGAAAATCTCTAAAATTGGGGCTGAGATATGTGGTTGGTAATGGGAAGTCTATTGATGTGTGGGAGTCCCCTTGGTTACCTCAACCTTCTAGATTCTGCCCTACTGTCCAGTTTGCTAGTGATAAAATGAGATTCAAAAAAGTTTGTGAGCTGTTTAAGAGTAATAAAATTGATTGGGATGAGGAGTTAGTGAACCAAACCTTCTCCCTTGAAGAAGCTGAGATTATCTTAACAATTCCTATCAGCCATGCAGATGCTCATGACAGGTTGATCTGGCACTGGCACCCTAAAGGATTGTTTTGTATAAAAGAAGTATACAAAGTACTTCTTGAGCAACATAGACAGTCCCAGGGAATGGCCAGCTCCAGTGCAGACCCAAGGATAATGCAAGCAATTTGGAAAAAGACTTGGAAACTACCAGTGAAGTGTAAGATCAAGAACTTCATTTGGAGATGCTGGTATGGGTTTCTCAGTGTTAATACTCATTTATTGCACAGAAAAGTTCAAATTGATTGCATCTGTAAGGTCTGTGGGAAAAGGGTGGAAGATTTAGAACATATCCTATTCAATTGTCAAAGAGCTGTGACCTGCTGGAAGCTGAGTGGGGTAAGTTGGATGCATTTTGATAGATCTAAGATTGTGTTTAAGGATTGGTGGGTGGACATCTGCACTGGAAGGACAGAGAAGTATATTGAGGATAGAGTCAATCTCTCAACCTACCTGCTTTGGTGGTTGTGGAGAACAAGAAATAGTTGGATATTTGAAAATAAGAGAGTTTCTGAGAAGGACATTGTTGATGGGGCCAGGAGGGAATGGAGTGAATTTGAGAATATCTCATTGGAAAGGTTGACAAGGTCATACAGAGCTGCTGGTGATTAATTGGATAACTTGAATGTGTCAGATAGAGGGGTAGGATAGGTTCTTCTAACTGTAAGTGCTTGCCTGCTACCTGATGAAGCTGTTGCATTTGGTGGTGTAGTGGAGACTGAAGGGAAGATACTCTACAGTTGGCAAGAATGTAATGAAAGAGCTGGAGACAGTATTGAAGCCACACTAAGGGCTGTAAGATGGGGACTGAAGTTGCTACATGACTCTGGTTGTTCTTCCTCCATTTGCTGCAGAGTGGACTCATTTCAGATTGCTCAGATTTTAAATCAGAAGAGTGAAGCACACTAGAGAGTTCTTGCCATTGTGGATGATATAAAAAATTCTATACAAAATTTCACCATTTGTAATTTTTTCTTTGATAAATTTGCTTGTATTTCTTCTTTAGACTTGGCCTTGAAGGCTTGTAAGAGGACCTAATGTAGGTTTCTCGTGGCTAATGGTTAGTCCATTTGTGTGGGTTACTATTGTGCTTGTGCTCATTTGAGTACTCGATGTAATGACTTTGTTTCCGAGTTTTATATTATGGCTTGTTTATTGTTGGAAAAAAAAAAAGATTCTATATTATTAAATTTTGATTTTTTTTATTCTTGTCTAGTTCCCATTTTTATGGATGTAATAGACCTTAATTAATTTTATGTCTTCAGTTTACTCTCTCTCTCTGTCCAGTNCGTATTTGCACAAAGACGAATACTTTAAATAGATAAAAATATAAAAAAAAAATAAAAAAAAAATCATAATTTACTCATGAAAAAAATATGAATTAAGAAAATAATTCTTAAAATGGATTTTGATCAAGTAATTGCTATGGAAGAGCTGTTACAACCATTTTCTTTATGCTAATACACCCGGTAATTTTCATGAGTGGGTGTAACTTAAAATTTGAGTACAATTTTGTAACTCCCTTGATTGGTTGATGCTCATAATTTATGGCATTCAAGCAAGTTATTTTGTAACTTAAAAATGAAACTGAGTGCTGAAAATTTTGGAGGGAGAATCTATATATATATATATATATAAAGAGGAGCAACAAAACATTAAATTATATTATCATGCATTAAATTTTATCCTCTTTCCAAAATTTTCAACATTAAATTTTATTTTTAAGTTATCATGCATTAAATTTTATCCTCCCTCGAAAATTTTCAACATTCAATTTCATTTTTATGTTACAAAATAACTTGCTTGAATGCCATAAATTATGAGCATAAACCAATCAAGGGAGTTACAAAACTGTACTCAAATTTTAAGTCACACCCACTCATGAAAATGGCTGGGTGTATTAGCATAAAGAAAATGCTTGTAATGGCTCTTTTATATCAATTACTTGAACAAAATCAATTTTGAGCATTATTTTCTTAATTCATATTTTTTTATGAATTAAATTATGATTTATTTTTGTTTTTTATATTGTTATCTTTTTAAAGTATTCTTCTCTGTGCAAATGCACAGGTTGATTACTAGTAAAATTTAATGCATGATAATAAAATTAAATGCTTTGTTGCTCCTCTTTATATATATATAGATATTCCTATTTTTAACTCACCCTGTCATTATTCCACCTTTGCCTCTTTTTATTCCTTTAATGTTTTTTATCACAATAATGGTTAAGGGGCAGTTTTCTTCTTCTTCTCTTATTTCACCTTTGCCTCTTTTAATTTAAGATAAAAAACCAAATCAAAATTCTTCTCCAACTAACCTACTCACACAACACCAAATTCGGCGGTGGGGCTACGAATGGCGATTTTGTCCAGGGGCGGCGTGCCCATCGTGTCTCGAATTTGGATTGGTTTCCCCTTTGATAGCTTTATGTTAATCAGTAAAATTTTGTTTTTATCTTTTTATTTATTTGATTATTTAAGTGGTTCTGCATCATTTATTTGTGTCCAACATCTTTGGCCTTGATAATTAACAAATTAGTGAATTATGATATGAATTGTTATTCGTCTTGTTTTGTTGTTATGACACTGGTACATTATTTGACATATATTATATTGTTTTTATGTTGTTTAATAGTTGTTGTGTTGTTTTATTAATGTTGTTTGATAGTTATTTTACTAATGCAAAACTGTAGCCATACGACTCTTTCTTAAAACGATTCATTTTTTTTTTTTGGATTTTCAACTTTAAATTTTGTATTTATTTTCATTTTTCAATTTTTTTTTTCTATTTTCCTAGTTATGTCTAGTTTTGAGTATATGTGAAATGGTGTATGCCCCGTAATTATTGCGGAGTATTTTTCTCAAACTAGGGCAGTTACAAAATTTTCCCTGTATTGCACTATCTAGGGCTACGAAAATCAAGGACTTGAATTTTCTATATTACGGCAAAAATAGAATTAGATAAAATAAAAAATATATAGGTATACTTTCAAAATTTAAAATAAATAAAGCCTAATAATTTTTCTTAGCAGCGGTTATATTATTTTGAAATAAAAATAAAGCCTAATATTTTCTTATCATTGGTTATATTTTTTCATGTATAAATAAATACAGAAATAATTTCTCACTTTGTATATTATTTTTTTAAAGCATACATGAGTGTGGTATTAGTATTATGATATTCTCCTGTTCAGTCATATCCTTTTCTTTTATTATATGTGGGAAAAGTATTTTTCAAAACATGTGTTATGAACATGTGGATTTACCACTAGTAATCTTATCATGAATGTATAGAAATGTGTGAACGTATGAAAATATGTGAAGGATCATGTCTGAAAATTTGCCTATAAAAGGCAAGTAAGTGAAATGAGATTGCACAGAAGCAAGAAGAAAGAAAATCAGTATACATATATATATATAGATATATATATATATATATATATATATATATATTTGGTTTCTATATTGAGTTCTTTATCTTCCTCGCATTTTATAACACGTTATCAGCACGACCACTCTACCCGCTCACAAAGTTACCACGTCAAACCTGGCCAAGCTCGAATTTGAGGCACTTGATATCTCTGGAAAAAAATTGTATTTCGTGGACATTAGATGCTGAAATTCATTTGGATGCAAGGGTATTGGGAAAAAAAAATAATTTTCCCAAATGATTCATCAATACAAGATAAAGCGAAAGCAATGATATTTCTGCGACATCATATGAATGAGGGACTGAAAAAATGGATATTTAACTGTGAAAGATCCTGGCGGATCTTTAGAAAGGCTTGAAAGAAAGGTATGATCATAAAAAAACAGTAATTCTCTCTCGGGCTCGTTATGAATGGATGCATTTACGCTTCCAAGATTTTAAAACTGTGAACGAGTACAATTCAACAATGTTTCGTACTTGCTCAGTATTGAAATCATGTTGGAAAACCATAAGTGATTACGATATGCTAGAAAAAACGTTGTCCACATTCCACACATCCAACATACTTTTGCGGCAACAATATAGAGCAAAAGGTTCTGCGAAATATTCTGAGTTAATTTCTTGCTTGGTGCTAGCTGAACAGAATAATGAGCTGTTAATGAAAAACCATGAATCTAGACCCCACGAGTTCTACTGTGGTCCCTAATACAAATACTATAATTCTAGGTAGGGAAGCGGAAATGAAAACAACCAAATACATGTACGTGGATATACCTTGGGTCGTGGCTGTGGATATGGTCCATATCACTGATCTGGCCAAGGCCGTAGATTTCACCGAGGATATAACTCAGGCCGATAATACAATCATGGACATGGTCAAAACGACGCCCAATACATCGATCAAACGATAATGCATCAGATTTTTTTGTGAAAGCGCTTCTGACTAAAACATTTTGACAGCACGCCAACCACATTGGAATGACATATCTATGGGATTTGCACAGATGATAACTCGAGGGAGGGCATGTGCGGCTGTACTCATTTTTCCTTATCTAGGTTTTTTCCCACAGAGTTTTTTCGGGATAAGATTTTTAACAAGACAACATAAACGCACATTTACTAGTGGTAATTCTAAGAGGGAGTGTTACGAACAAGTGGATTTTCCACTAGTAATCTTATCATCAATGTATAGAAATGTGTGAATGTATGAAAATATGAGAAGGATCATGTCTGAAAATTTGTCTATAAAGATAAGTGAAATGAGATTGCACAAAAGCAAGAATGGAGAAAAATAGTGTTGGGGTAGAACACCAAGCGCAGTGGACAAAACTACGCCTCCAACAAATATGGCAAACACTACTTCAAACGAAAATAAGACAACACAAATAAATAACATACGAGAAATAAAAAAGACACAAAAATTGATAACGGAGATCGGCAAATATTGCCTACGTCTCCGGGCACCACCAACCGCAACGCCAAATTTACTAAACTCACCAACAAAATACAACTAGGGTTAAATAACCCACAAATTAGGATTTCCTTCTAAGAGAGGAGAGAATATAATAAGGTGCAATTGTAACCCAAAGGCAAGGGACCTATTTATACCAATAAGATCCTACACATCTTTGGTATACATCCGATGTGGGACAACAAATTAATAAAAAACTAACAATTCTCCACCTTGACTTATTTTGCTCCCACTTCGACTCTTCGATCCAAATCAACTGCTGGCGGTGCTTCCAAATGCGCCTCATGGCGCCAACTCAAATATGCAGAATGTTAGTCAAGTCCAAACAATGTTCAAACTTGACTGCTGTCACGACCTTGGTCATCATATCTGCAGGATTCTCCGTCGTCTTGATCTTATTCAACACAACGGTTCCACCTTCTAGAATCTCCCGCACAAAGTGATAGCGAACATCAATATTCTTCGTTCTTGCATGAAATACTTGATTTTTCGCTAAGTGAATAGCGCTTTGACTGTCACAATGCATTAAGATGCACTTTTGACCAACTCCTAAGTCTTCAAGCAAACTTTGAAGCCAAATAGCCTCCTTCACAGCTTCAGTAACAGCATATACTCTGCCTCTGTTGTAGACAAAACAACTGTTGACTGTAAGGTAGACTTCCAACTGACTGGAGCAAAAGTGAACAAATATCCAGTCGTCGATCTTCGCTTATCCAAATCGCCCGCGTAGTCAGAATCACAATATCCAACTACACATTGACCAAATTCATCCTGCTCATAAACTAATCCAACTTCTACAGTACTATGAATGTACCGTAGAATCCATTTCACAGCTTGCCAATGACCTTTACCAAGGTCATGCATATACCTGCTAACAACACCAACTGCTTGTGAAATGTCGGGCCTTGTACACACCATCGCATACATCAAACTGCCAACTGCATTTGCATATGGGACTCTAGCCATGTACTCTCGTTCTTCATCACAATTTGGCGATAGTTGGGCACTTAACTTAATATGAAGGGCAAGTGGTGTACTTACAGGCTTCGTTTCATCTTTTATGCCGAAACGTTGTAGTACCTTATTCAGATATTGTTTCTGAGTCAACCAAAGCTTGCCTCTCATTCTGTCCCAACTTATCTCCATCACGAGAATTTTCTTAGCTTCCCCCAAGTCTTTCATCTCAAACTCTTGATTCAACTGAGCCTTCAAATGATCAATCTCCACTTAGCTCTTTGATGCAACCAACATGTCATCCACATACAAGAGTAAGTAAATGAAAAATCCATCTTGCAGCATGCGTAAATACACACAATGATCATGTATGCTTCGCGTGTACTTCTGCCTAATGATAAACTTATCAAACCGTTTGTACCACTGTCTCGGAGATTGCTTCAGTCCGTACAACGATTTATTCAACTTACATACCCAATTCTCTTTTCCAAGAATCTTGAATCCTTCTGGCTGAGTCATGTAGATTTCCTCATCTAAATCTCCGTGTAAGAACGTCGACTTCACATCAAGTTGAGCTAGATCTAAATCCAACTATGCTGCTAAGGTTAACAAAATTCTAATGGAAGAGTGCTTAACAACTGGAGAAAACACTTCATTATAATCAACTATTTCCTTCTGAGCGTAGCCTTTAGCCACCAATCTTGCCTTGTAGCGCACATCATTCTTCTGAGGAAATCCATCTTTATTTGCAAATACTCACTTGCATCTTATCGCCCTTTTGCCTTTTGGTAGTTGCGTCACCTTTCAAGTTTTATTCTTCTGAAGAGACAACATTTCTTCCTCCATACCCCTTTTCCACTTCTCATTTTCTAAACTCCGAATTACATCTTGAAAAGTGAAAGGTATGTCATCATCAACAATTGGAAGTGCATAAACCACTATATCCGCCAATCGAGCAGGTTGTTGAATCTCTCGTCTGGGCTTTCTCAATGCAATTGGTAACTCTAATGATTCTTGAGTCTGTACTTCATCATCCGACGAATCATTTGATATTGGTTCGTCAATCATGGCTGGTCGTCTTTTCATCGCATCTATCTCCACCTGTTGGGTTTGCATCGTCTTTGTCATACCTTATTCATCAAATGTAACATCCCTGCTGAACACAATTTTGTTCGTCTCAAGACACAAAAGACGATATCCCTTCACGCCAATTGTCATTCCCATGAACAAAGCCTTTCTCGCTCTTGGATCTAACTTTGAATCCTTCACATGATAGTACGTAGGACACCCAAAGACATGTAAAGATCCATAGTAAGTAACAGGTTTCCCCGACCATACCTCCAACGGTGTTTTACCATCTTTTGCATGATGACGGCAATCGATTTTATGAGGTGTTGCGCGTATGTTACAGCCTCAGCCCAGTACTTTTGTTGTAGTTATTTTTACCGGAGTTACACCAAATGATTCAACCCCCGGGTTGTGTCTCTCGAGGAAAGGTTAGCCGGATTATTATGCACATTTACTCAACCACACAAAAGAAAATAAAAATCTCTAAACATTCTAATACAGATTTTGGTTTGATTTACGATTATCGACTACTAAGATTTAAATTAAGCAAATTAAAATAGCCAAAAATTAACACGTAGAACAAGCAGAATTTAAGAAGCTAAGGAGTCGGGGATATCCGTTTTGGTTCGAGTTGCAATTAATGGACAAGTGATTGTTCGGTTAAGTGATTCGAATAACTTTCTGTTCAGAGATTCATCCTCAAAAACTTTTCGTAACAAGAGGACAAATGTGAACGGAAAATTAACGATTCATTTAACACCTAGGCAATACATTTACGAACAAGCCTAGCTTATACGAGCCTATTTCGACTGACTCCTCCCTTTTCGGTTCTAAGAGTCGATTAATATAGACTAGAGGGTGATTAACCGACTAATCAAATAGAATCACCAACATCATGCACGAATACATCAAATTCAATTAAAACAATTGGGTGTTGAAGTGTCACCCTTCAACAATTCTCAGTATTCAAGAACGATAATTGAAAACCCTGATAAAAGCTCAACTCGCATAAGAAGAACAATCAACCAATCACTACAATCACAACCGAAATCAAAACATCATCCCCTATTCCCTAGCATATGAATTTAGCCACTCATAATTGAATCAACACAAGCATTTATATCAACCCAAGAATTCATATTCATTAAGCTAAATGAAAAGAAAATCTTACGAATGATAAAATCCCAAAGTTGAATCTGATAAACAGGCTTAAATCCAAAGCAATAGCAAAATCCGAGATCAAATCCGTGTTCTACGATGAAAAATATAGAAGGAAGATGAAAAACGAGAGAAAAGAGACGAGAGGGTAGGGTTTTTATGTTCTCGAGTCGAGGGATGATCTTCTCGCGAAGTGCCGATCTCATTTATATACACAAGCAGTTGGCACGGCGTGGCACAGGCGGCGCGGCGCGGCAGGGCGCGGTCCCGCGCAACNCTGGGTCGTGGTGCTGGCGCGGCGCGGTGATGCACGAGTGGCACACCGCGGGGCCTGGGCAGGTGGGCAGCTCGCACGACTTTGCTTCTCGGGCCTGTTTGAGTTCGTTTCAACTCGGAATTCGATTCCGCTTTTTCCTGTGTGTTTCCAACGAACTCCTCTCTTTGATTAGGTTTGCCCAACTAGTATTTTTCTGAAATCCTGTTCTCCCGAGACTTCCAACCTACACACCAACGATGACGAAAAAACAGAAAACGAACGAAAAACACAAGAAAGACCAAGAAGAGAGCAAACACTAAATAAACTATAAAACGACCTAAACACCAATTAAAACACCTAGAGGGAAAAATAAAGACTAAAAGACAACGAAAAACGCAACAAAGATGGGACAAACACCAACATTGGAATATACATCGAACTTTCTCCACCAATGTTCGATTCATGCGCTCTGCCACCCCATTTTGTTGTGGTGTCCGTCTAACGGTGAAGTGCTTAACAATGCTATTTTTACGGCAAACTTCTTGAAAGGGATCACTTGTATATTCTCCACCATAGTCCGCTCGTAGGACCTTGATCTTCCTTCCAGTCTGATTCTCAATTTGTGTCTTCCATGTAATGAAGACACCAAGCACTTCATCCTTCATCTTCATAGTGTACACCCAAACACGTCTGGAAAAGTCATCAATGAAAGTGACAAAATAGCGTCTTCCGCCTAATGATGGGGTCTTAGAAGGTCCCCAAACATCCGAATGAACATAATCCAAGACACCGTCGGTATTATGGATAGCCGTTCCAAACTTCACTCTCTTCTGCTTTCCCCGGACACAATGCTCACAAAAGTCTAATTTGCACACTTTGACATCTTTCAACAATCCTTGTTTTGCCAATATCTGCAAGGATTTTTCACCAGCATGTCCCAACCGCATATGCCACAACTTGACTGTTTCAGAATCCTTGTTGGTGGAATCTGCTACTGTTGCTGTCCCAACGACTGTATCACCTTCATAGTAATATAAGTTATTCCTCATGATGCCTTTCATCACCACGAGCGAGCCGGATGTAGCCTTCAAAACTCCATCTCGCAAAGTCACTACCAAGCCTTTAGATTCCAGGCTCCTAATGAGATGGGTTTTTTCTTCAAACTCGGCACGTACCGAACATCCGTCAAAACTCTGGTGGAACCATCGCGATTCTTCAAAGGGATTTAGCCTATCCTAGTTGTCCTACAAGCATTATCATTACCCATATAGACAACCCCTCTATTAATCTCCTGAAAATCGAAGAACCACTGCCTTATGGGAGACATATGGTAGGTGCATCCTTAACCAAAATCCATTCGTCTGGATGAGATGATGAAGGTGAAACCACAAGTGAAAATTCCAGAGTCTTCACTTCCACCCTCAGCAACATATGCATCTTGAGGAGATTTGCCCTTCTTCTTCAACTTAGGACAATATTTCTTCCAGTGTCTCTTCTCATGGCAGAAAGCACACTCGTCTTTTTCAAGCTTGGCCTTGGAACGTGATCTTCCTCGTCCATTCTTCTTTTGGCTCTTCGACCGACCTATTGCAATCAACGCTTCGTATTCTGCTGCTGCATTCTTTGTCTCTTGTTTGTTTTTCTTCCTCAACTCGTAGCTATACAGAGCAGAACTGACTACTGCAAGAGTTACATCGTCCTTCCCATGGAGCAGTGTAGTCTCCAAGTGCTCGAAGTCATCCGGAAGTGATAACAACAACATTAGAGCCAAATCTTCATCGCTGAATGTGACGTCCAAGTTCAACAAATCTGCAACCAACTGATTGAATGCAGTGACGTGGTCATTCATCGATGTGCCATGCCGGTACTCAAATCGGAACAATCGCTTCTTCATGAGGAGCTTATTCTGGCCAATTTTCTTCATAAATTTATCCTCCAAAGCCTTCCCCAGAGTGTGAGCAGAGTTCTCATTCTTGAACGTGTACTTCTGCTCCCTCGACAAACACGAACGGATTGTTCTACATGCTAAGCGGTTGATATTCTCCTTGTCCTTCTCTTCAACGTCGGTTGACTTCTCTTCTTCAACGGCAATGTCGACGCCTTGCTGAAATAGACAATCCAGCATTTCGCCTTGCCACATGCCGAAATGTCCGGTCCCATCGAAGATCTCCACCGGGAGTCTAACGTTCGGCATCATCGTCCTTGCCGGAATGAAAGTAGAGGATGATGCGCCACCGTCCTTGCCGGAATGAATGCAGAGGATGATGCGCCCTTGACCTCCTTGGACATCTCGAACTCAAATGCAGTGCTCGCCTCTTCGAATAAGCTTAGGGCGAACCTTCGACTCTGATACCACTTGTTGTGGTAGAACACCAAACGCAGCGGACAAAACTACCCCTCCAACAAATATGGCAAGCAATATTCCAAATGAAAATAAGCCAACACAAATAAATAAAAGACAAAAAATAAAAAGGACACAAAAATTGATAACGGAGTTTGGAAAATATTGCCTACGTCTCCGAGCACCACCAACCGCAACGCCAAATTTATTAAATTCACCAACAAAATACAACTAGGGTTAGATAACCCACAAATTAGGATTTCCTTAAATAAGGATTTCCTTCTAAAAGATGAGAGAATAAAATAAGGTGTAATTGTAACTCAACGGCAAGAAACCTATTTATACTAATAAGATCCTAAACATTGGTATACTTTCAATGTGGGACAACAAATTAATCAAAAACTAATATATATTATATTCGATTTCTATATGAATTTATTTATATTCCTTGCATTTTATAAGGACATGATCTTATTATAGTTTAAAATTATTTTTTGGAAAGAAAAAAAGTCCTCACCTCGAGTCCCCATCTGAAAATTTCTCCTTAACCCGCACTCAAATTAAAAAATACGCGCACGAGGTGCACACAGCACACTCCATTTTCTTCACATGGCCTGGACAAATTCAACCTAGGCATGAAATAAGGAGAAGTAAAAGAAAATTGCTGTCCATTGACTTCCATCTTACATCCTGCTCTGGAACTCAAGCAGTTTGTAAAAGCTGTCCACTTTCTTCTATCAACAATGGCCTCGTGCCAGTTCCTCTGCAGTCACCAACTCTACTCGTCCGCAAACGGCAAACCCCACTCGAATTCCTTCAGTAAAAGCAGTTTCTTACTACCCTGTTCGATTAAGCCAAATGGGTCATCGATTGTCCAGAAAAAATGTAAATCTTTAAGGTCCCTTTTCGTCAAAGCCACAGCTTCTGATTCGAAAACTGGCAGAAAACAAGTGGAGGTACCATGTTTTCATTTAATACAATTTATGTTTGAGTTATATCTTTTGAGTTTCTGGATTGAATGAAGTTGGTCTGTGTTTGGAAGTCAATCTTCGAAAAAAAAAATGAGCTTAGTTGTGATTTTGATTGTGTGGTGTTTAGGTTGTCTATGATTTTGAAGGTAAGTTTAACAAGCTGGCAGATGAAGTGGATAAGGATGCTGGGTTGTCAAGGCTCACTCTTTTTTCGCCTTGTAAGGTAAGGTAATTAAATTAGATATATTGTGTGCTTAAATCAAAGCTTCACTAGCTTATTCGGAGAATTTTATAAACTTAGGTGAATTTGGTGTCTTTTGGAGTGCAGATTAATGTTTTCTTGCGAATAACAGGAAAAAGGGCAGATGGCTATCATGATTTGGCATCTCTCTTCCATGTTAGTTATTTTCATTTCTGCCAATAAACTTTTCTTGCTTAATAATCTTTTTTAATATTGGTATGATTAGGATTGAAGGCTGTTACTGTCATATAATAGGCAGCAACAATTAATATTATTACTACTATTTATAATAATCTAGTGCTTTTGTTCGTCAGGTAATCAGTCTAGGAGACAAAATAAAGTTCTCTTTGTCCCCATCAGAATCGACAGATTGTTTATCGGCCAATGTCCCAGGGGTTCCTCTAGATGAGAGAAATTTGGTAAAATAATAAAATTGGGCCCTTTATGTCATTTCTGCTTTCAGTGATATTTCTGTGGGAAAGTAACTGTTTTTCAAATTTTTGCAGATAATTAAGGCTCTTAATCTTTTCAGGAAAAAGACTGGAGTTGACAATTACTTCTGGGTAATTTCAGTGGATACAGATAATGAATTTACTAACTGGACAATATGAATTCGAATGAGTATGTTGTAAGATGATTTCGTTTTTTTCTTTTAGATCCATCTTGATAAGAAGGTGCCTACAGGAGCTGGGCTTGGTGGTGGCAGTAGCAATGCTGCCACTGCTTTATGGGCGGCAAATCAGTTCAGTGGTTGTGTTGCCACTGAAAAGGAGCTTCAAGATTGGTCTAGCGAGATTGGCTCAGACATTCCCTTCTTTTTCTCACAGGGATCTGCTTATTGCACGGGTAGAGGCGAGGTATTGCATGTTTTCAGCATATATGATTCAGTCTCTCTCATGAAAGATATGCTCATTCAGCTTTTCATGTCATATTATGTTTTTTTTTAGACTGAACTGATATTAGAGTCATGCAATTATAGGGGTTGGCCGTAAATCATATATTTGCCAAAAATCTCATAATTATCATCTTTTTAAGGAAACGAGAACTATATATTTCATTCAGTTTGATTTATACTTGGAAATCGAGGAAAAGTGCATGTGTTAACATTTCCTACTATGGACATCCAATGAGTAAGTTGGCATGTGAATTGTTACGATTTAAGGGAAACTGATTTTCACATCAGCTGGTTTGGTATGAAACTGTTAATGACATTGATTTTGTCATTTTTAAAATTTTCAGGGACCAAAAAAAAAGAAGGAGGCTTTTAAATTTATGAGGCTCTTTTATTATACTTTTTAAGTACAATTCTATTATTTCCTAACACCCTATAACCACATTTCTAAAATTGTAATTTATCTATTCGTGATGTGTTCGCTAAAAATATAGCATGGTGTTTCTCATACTTAATGATAGGTAAAAAAATGTGCGTATTTTGAGGTCACTTAATAAGAAAAACTTCCAGGTTGTTGAAAATATTCCTCCATCTATACCCCTTGACCTTCCAATGGTTCTCATTAAACCGCAAGAGGCGTGCCCCACTGCTGAAGTTTACAAGGTGCTACAGAGCATTTTAAGTTGCTGGATAATATTGTCTTGGTTAGGAGTTAATTCTTCCACAACCTTCTTATATCACTGTTCTCTCAGGCCCTTAGGATGGAAAATACGAGCAAGATTGATCCTTTGAGTTTGCTAGAGAAGATTTCAAGTAATGGAATATCACAGGATGTTTGCATCAATGATTTAGGTATGACCTCAAGAGCTGTTCGTGTGGCAGCATTAGATTTAAACTTACTTCTCCCTTTAAGTCAAGCAAAGTAATCAGTGGGTCTTCACGAAGAAAGACCTCAAGGTCCATTTTTTGAGACAGAATCAGTTTTATAGTTCAGAATTAAGCAAATACTTATTTAACTTCTCTCCCTTGCTACGTCTGATGGACAGATACGTCTTTGGGAGCCAGCCTATACAAAATTTTGTGCTCCTTTAATTCTTTATGTCTTATAATCTTGTATGATAGGCTTCTGATGAAGCTTATTGTGAAACAATATTGAATCAAAGGGATAGTTGTTAAAGAAAATGGGTTCTACAGTTTCTAAGTTGGAAACAGTAACCTCCTCTTGGTTCATGTAATAAGATAAAACCTGTAATTTGACCTGTTCTCTGGCATTGCACAAAATAAGACTAATACCTTCATCCTATTCTTATGCTTTGGTTGGTCACTTTTTTTTGTCACAATTTAATGTATGTTTTACTTAATATATAGTCATATGATGTTTTTCAGAACCACCAGCTTTTGAGGTCCTCCCATCTCTAAAAAGGTTAAAACAGCGAATAGCTGCCGCAGGTCGAGGACAGTATGATGCCGTTTTCATGTCCGGCAGGTATTTACTTGTTCACCTGATCCTATTGTTGAAAACAAATTTGGCAACTGGAATCAAAGGATTCTGGCTTCCTTTCCATACCTTTTTCAATGTGTAAGATAAAGGTTTCTTTTATTTATTTAAAAAAGAAAACGAAAATAATTTTACTCATATCCATCCTGCATTTGCATGGTCTCTCATTATTATGAGCAATTTCAATATTGAAACCAAGTAAAGACATGTATCACCAAGCAAGGCCAGTTTTTAAGAGGACGACTTTTTTTTTTTTTTTTTCNTGGGTTTCATATCTTTTACTTGTATAGCCATCAACCATTATTCAGGATTTTCACAGTTCCTAATGTCTAGATGTCCTTGTAATGACCATTCCACCAGTTACATTACTCTATTCATTGGCCATGTACATTCTTATATGCAAATTTAAATTATATCTACTATTTGTAATCCACCCATGGGTTTCATCCTCTAAAGAGAATAGCTTTATGATGGATTAATTTGTATTCAGTTGACCTGATGGGATAAAACACAAGGTGCTTCAAAATCATTTTATTCTCGTTTCACACCTTTCTCGCATTTTAATCAATGCGATCATGAATTAATGGGAGAGAAATTAATGAATGTATTATCAAAAGGGCCGTTCTTGTTTATAGTGGGTGTACTGAAAAGATCATTATCTGAAATGTGCAGATTATACCGTTTTACCACTTTGTTCTTGGCCATGTAACTATTTTTTACTTCACTATTGTGCAGTGGGAGCACTATCGTAGGTGTAGGCTCTCCAGATCCTCCTCATTTTGTCTATGATGACGATGAGTACAAGAATGTCTTTGTATCAGGTAAATAAATCAATGTACACAATTTAGTTTGTACTCCTGATAGAATTATATCATGGTGATGTGGTTAAATTAAGGGCGTGTTCATAAATTCTAGATAAAAATGAATGTGGGCTTTTAGGGACAAACACATGAACGTCAAAGTTGTCTTAAATCTTATAAAAAGTCATTTTAGGTGTTCTTGTGGAGTGACTGGTAATTTTGTATATCAAATCAAAGTTCTATGGAAGTATTTAGAAGCAGCCTTTTTGTATATAATCCCGAACAAACTCCAATCATCTAATGAACTGATTGGATTTTGTTTCTGGTGAGTTTGATATGTTTGACGAAAGCAGCTAATTCTACAATCTGTGTGCTAACCTCGAGTCAGTTTGTGAACAAGACATCGATTTTTGTTATGGTTGCAGTTTCTTTTCATTGGTTTCATCTGGACTTTCTGTTTGATGTGAATGCAGAGGCCAGCTTTATTACCCGTCCAACGAACCAATGGTATGCGGAACCTATTTCTACAGACGCTAGCATTTCAATCACAGGATCTTCTTAATAGCATGCTCGCGTAAAATCTTCGTGTATGAGAAGTGCCATGCATAGATTTTTAATACTTGGAAAAGAAAAGGAAAAAAAAAAACAGCCATTCTCCGTTCTTGGTTTGGTTGCCAAAGTGGGCACGCGCAGGAGATGTAATGAATTTCAGCATGTTTTAGAACACTTCCCAGTAAAACATGAAACTGTTAGAAGAAAAATAAAAATAAAAGCATATTTGAAGTGTTTTAGTGAAAATAAATTTCATCCCTCAGTTGCAACTATTGATAAAAGCATTTTTGACGTGTTGTGGTGAAAATAAGTTTTGAAATTGCAGTCAAAATATTAATGAGGAAATAACTATTTTCACCAGCTTTAAACATGAACTAAGTTTTCCACTCCGACAATTAATAAGTTAACTTTTTCAGCCAACAAGGCGGGCGAAACAAAAATTATAATAAGTTATGCGACAGATAGACGAACATAATTGATAAAGTGCGGAATAATTATGCAATTAAGTAGGAGTTTTTTCAATACTGTTGATATACAATTTTGGCCTCGACTATTTAAATATTACACGTGGATATGTATTAAATCAATTGTTTTATTTTAGGGTCAAAAAATAATACCGCTTGTAATAATATCGGGCCCATTAAACTTATATATATATCCTCGATGATGGACACAGACAGATAAATCTGAGGGGGGTCTTATTATTTTTCTCTCTGATCTGCACAGGAGAAGGCAGTGCCTTAAGGAGGAGGAATTCTCTCCCTCATCCTTAAGGAGGAGGAATTCTCTCCATCATCCTTTCTGGAAAAACAGCTCCTTCTTCTTCAAATTTTTCTTTAAATTTTCTTTATCTTATTACACCAAAAAGACAGAGAAATTCAACAAAATCAACTATACAAACAATTCTCCGAATACCCTATGTTGATCAAATTTCGTGCATCAACAATTTTTCTCTGTTGACAACCGACCTGATTTGTCAAGATTGAAGAAAAATTTATTGATATTATCTTCAAAACACTCCATCCAGCCCAACTTCCACAACAAACTTAATTCACCTCGGTGCAAAAAGGCGACGACCGACCTCACCTATAAACGACAACCTACCTACTTAAGGCGGTGAACCGACCTCGCATAAAAGACAAGAAACCGACTTTTCGAATATTCTTCTTAGAAGATTATCTACAAAGACCGAGGCCCGAGGTGACTGAATTCCAAAGCTGGTGACAAGGCACCTTCCTGATTGGACCACATATCAAAATTGTAATCATTGTTGTCCCCCCATTGCAATACAGACCGCTTTAATGAAGCTGCTCAACATTAAATGCGATCTGATCTATCTCGTACGAAAAGTCAAATGCATTGTAGTATAAATAACATAATTTATAATTGTACGTGGATCTTTTACGCATATTGAATACGGATATACAAAAATAGCTCGGTTATACACAAAAAACCGACCTGCTGTACTCACAAAAAGACAACAATAGTACGAAATTTATATTGCTTTTACTTTAATTACACCTTGCTACAGTTTTTATATAGTCGTTAAATTTCATACAACAACAAATACAAGACCCGAAAGATGGGTAAACTATCAAATCGGGGCCTGAAAGATTTTTTTTCTCAAGTCCTATAATTAACAAAACTCATAACACCATTAAATTGAGAGTTTAAAAAAAAAAGAAAAAAAAAGATTGGTACTTACTCACATAAAATAATAAGTAAACATTCGCATAATATTTGAAAAAAAAAACTGAAATAGACGATAACAAGAAAACCGGGCAAGAGCTTCATACTTTCCTTAATTTTCTCAAACAATCTCGTATTTTCCTTATTTTTCTTCATTTTTTTTTTTTACTTTGTAATAGATTTAGTGTTTTAAAACTTTAAATCAACTCTTAATTTAATGGTGTTATGAATTTTGTTAATTATAAGACTTAATTAGTTTTATGACGTTTAGATTCCGAATTGAGAAAAACATCTTTCAAGTCCCTTACCTATCAGGTTTTGTATTGAGAAAAACCCCCACTTCATACACATGTGCCTATATAAATAAAATTTCCCCTCCAAGACAAAAGAAACCTATTTCAATTCAGGCGTTCCAATTACCTTGAAGCTATCAACCCCAAAACGCCATGAAGGCTCTCGATCAGGTGCTTCCTTGGTTAATTTCATAATTTAGTTGCTCAAATTTCGAATCGATTTTCTTGTTTCGTTAACAAATTGGAATTTTCTTTTAACTTTTTTGAATTTTATCTCGATCAGGAAGATAAACAAGCAGTTTCTGATACTGATATATTCGAGGAGGTACGTAGAGTTCTTCTCCTTACTGCCCCGCTTTAGATGTTTTTTATGATGTCGAGGATTCTCCTTTCTAAGGATCAGTTGCTTAATCATGACTCTGTGTGGATATTTATCATTTGATTTGGGGAAGCATGATTCGAATGCTAGTATTTTTGTTCGACAACATGTTAGTTAGTAATATATTTGTGGTCGGTTTGGTTTCAATTGGGTCACGAAAAGGATTTTGAGGATCAATTGCTTCATTATTATTGTGCCGTGCGTTGATTTATATCGTTCAATTCGGGGAAGCATGGCTCGATTATATGAACTGGACAACATGTGGCGTTGTTATGATACAGAACGAATTATTCGTTAGTAATATGTTTGTTGTTAGTTTACTCTGAATTGGGTCAGGAGAAGGATACTCGTTTCTAAGGATGGATTTAATGAATTCAATGGAAAATATTTGTGTGGAATGAATGAATGAATGAATGCTGTTCTGTAATGGAGATATTTCAGTGTTTAATGAATGATCATCCATTAGGAAGTCGAATCTGGTTCAGCTGCTAAGAGAAAGGTAGAGACTGATGACGCATCTTTAGTTGCTTCCATTGCTAAGAGACAAGAAACCTCTTATGCTGACGTAGAAACTTCTGATGCCGACGCTACCATTGTACATAATGTTAAGGTATGTTGAAAGCGTCTGTTGGGCCGTAGCTGTTTTTATGATTCAGACAATGATTTATTTAGTAGTGTATGTTGATTTCTGTTCGATTTGGGAGACCATGGCTGACGTGGATTGGTTGGATTTCTTTTGATTGGCAGGAAACCTTTATTGAGTTTAGGTGTTCTTCTACTCTTGGTAGGAAGGTAATGTCTATTTTCTTTTAACCCAGAAAAACATATGTTCGATGGATTAATTTTTTTATTATTATTATTTTTTTTTTTCATTTTTTCCTCCTTTTCTGTGTGGTGCTTGGGGAAATTTACTCCTAAAATTAAAATTGTTTGAAAGCAGTTATTTAGTTTCAGCATTGTTATGAATGATATTATAGGATGAGGATATGAAAGTTGAGCTTGCTAAACATTTTCGTCCTGGATCAGACGAATACAAGAAGGCACTTGGAATGGTAAGTGATAGATGTTGTGTTAAGCTACGTTTTTTTTAATAAAAAACTTTTTGAGTTGTTTTGCTTGTTGTGTCTTTCGCGTCTCCTTTGTGGCGTTTTTGGTTCCCTTCATGAAGCTTTTCCAATACAATAGTTATGCGCAACTTAATGGTATTCCTCTTCTGATAAATTAAATGTCACTTCTAATTCATTGTGATTATTCAATTTCAGGTCGGTAGTTTTTTGCAGAGATATTGTAAGGCTGGGAATTCTGATGATGTTAATAGCAGGGAGGTGATTGTGGAGTCTGTATTTTGCCGAGATGGTCGTCTTTTGACTTCATTCATGTATTGAGTGAAAATCGTTAGGGTTTATTATGAAATAGTTTTAGACTAACCTAAGAACACTTGTGCTTGACTCAATCTTTGTTGTCTCAATCCGCTATTTGGTTGTGAAACTTTATTTTGCATGATTAGACTGCAGGACGTATTGCATTTTCGTTGCTTAATACATTTTCGTCTCTTTAGCCTCTTGCTTGTATATAAGGTTTTAATGAATCATCATAAGTGGATGTTGGATAATAAAATGGGCTTGGTCTTGGCAATTAACATAGGAAGTTTGCTTCCTTCAAGCCATCTCTTATTCGTTTTCATCGTAAAATTATAAAGCTCATTTACATTTGTGCCATGGCTGTTGCCAAATAATTGCAAATATACACATTTGCAAATTTATTTGCACATATAAGGAACTTAACCTATTTAATTAGGTAAACTAGTTCAGAGCCCGTGCGATGCACGGGGTGCACAATTTTAAGGTTATGTATCCAGGCTTATAATTATATACATGAATAAAGAAAAATGTATGGGATATATATAGTACGTGACCCGTGCGAGGCACGGGATATATTTATTTGGGGAATATTATATTATAAGATGCAATATTAAATAAAAGTTTTATGATACGTAAATTGTACAATAAGATAATATTTGACAAAGAAATAATCATATATTATGAAAGACATCCTTGTACACAACATTATGAGTTTGATTATTGGACAACTTGTCATTCTCACAAACTAAACATGTACAAAAAAGCAATCATAAAAAATTAATTTGTTTAAAAAACATAAATAATGTAAATATCTAAATATATACACGATCTCCAGAAGAAATAAGGCAAATGCTAAATTTTAAAATAAAATAAAAAACATCAAAAATATATGTTTCATATTTCGAAAAAAAAAAAGTAAAAATAATTTGGCTTACAGTTTTATCGTGCAGAACCAACTCGAGATAGGATTTGTACGTGCTGCCCCAGTCTTGTAAAAATATTCTTACAATTAAAACTTTAAGCATAGGTCTATTCGACATATTAACTTGTTTGATTAAGCAAAATCCTTGATTCATTGTTTTATGAAAGACTGATTGAGGATATTTTTTTCGCAGGAGGTTGAAAGTGAGGAAGACGATGACTCAATATTTTGAGATTTATAATTTATAATTAGTAGAGTTGAATCAATATATGTTAAGACTTTTAAGAAAAAAATCTTGATATACGGAAATCACATTATATGTAGAGGAACAACTCAGATCATATTTTCCATACAATTAGATAAGATTTTTTGTATAAAGATAAGAAGGAATTTTAAATCTACACAAACTATAAATATTAAATGTATTGATTTATGTAAATCAATATCAATATAGACAACCAAACCCTTCAATTTAGGTTTGACATCTGATTTATTTTGGTAAAATCATAATTTTTTTTTTGTATCGATTTTATGGGAAAAAATAATTAAATAAAAATTAATTGATAGAAATAGAATGCATTAATTATCTTTGACTTTTCTTCCTACTAATTCTAGTAAATGGATAGCCTCTTTATACAAGTATAGACTAGTTGGCTGGAGGGCTGTGCACGCACAACCGGTCCTAATCCAGTCTATAATTATAACTAATATTTGTCAAAATTAAAAAATACACATACCCATTTTTTTTTTGGCATGTATAATTGTAGTTTCAACCAACTTAAGAACAATATAGTGGGGTTACAACTGTGCACGCACAATCGGACCCAATTTAATCAATAATTAACTACAAAATTATGCATTTAATAATTGTATTTTAAGTACAATGTACAAAAAGAACAATCGGAACAATCTAAATTAGATTTTGTACTGTATGGTTGTCTAGGCTCTTTTCAATGTAGCTATCAGAGAAGCGAAAAAAGTAGCTCCAAAACAAGCATCTACAACCAAGGACGTCGATTGGCCAAGGATCACCTGTAAAGCATTATTAAGTCAAAGAAACTTAGGGTTATGAAAAAATTGCAATTCATTTGANAACGATAAACCTTTCCTAAATAAAACTCAACAAGAAGAGTACAATACAAATTCGAGACCAACTGGAACTGAAAATACCAACTAACAATTGTTGGTAATAGAGTACAACAGTGAGAGCCAAAACAAGTTGCTCCCAATACTCACCACAAACTACTAAAAACAGCAAACTAAAAAGTACTAAGAAAGCTTTGACAATACAAAAAGAACAAGAAACAAATAATCTAGCTAGACCTAATATATCCTGCACCTGAGAATTTTCAAGACCTGCAAGGGTTCTCAAATTGTTAAGTGCTTCTGCAATTATCCTTGAATTGGTCCAGTAGATCACCTCCTTCCATTCCTCTTTACTTGCCAAATTTAGAATCCATAAGATATTGTTCAGCTCAGCTCCAGTGTCTTCACTTGTTGTGATTGCTGAATTAGTCCACACTTTGAGATGTCTTCCTCCTTTCCAGGCATATCCACTGATTTTTCTGAGATTGCTACAAGTGAATTAAGCACTGACAGATAATGAAACCTGCCCTTCCTGGGAAAATTTCCTTCCAGCCTTCTCAGCTTCTTCAGTCAATAACATCACTTCACCCCCCTCAGTAACAGCATTAAACTCTATCCATTCTGATTTAGCTCTGTTAACCAAATCAATCTCAGAAACCCAAGTATTCTCAAATACCCACAAATTTCTAGTCTTCCACAACCACCAAAGTAAATAAGAGGATAGACTAACCCTATCTTTGATGATCGAAGAAGACTTAGCACAAGTTAAATCCATCCACCAGTCTCTAAAAGTACATGAGGTATGCAAGAGGTTAATCCAATTAATACCTATTAATTTCCAGCATAATTTGGCTCTGTAGCATTTGAAAAAGATGTGATCCTGATTTTCATCCTCCTCCCCACAGAGTTTGCAGATAGAATCAATCCCCATCCCCCTTCTCCTTAAATTTAAATTTGTACCCAAATGACCCTGCCAGCACTTCCATAAGAAATTTCTGATTTTGTGTTTCACTGGCAGTTTCCAGGTATCTCTCCACATCCTTTCCTCTTTTTCCTTCTGGTCACTAGAAGAAGCCTGCATCTGCTGAATCAAATGCTTGTTAATCAATAAATTGTATAGTGACTTAACAGTGAATATCCCTTTACTATGAAGCATCCCAAATTATTCTATCTTTAACCCCCTGCTTAATGCTTGGTAATTTTAGAATCTGAGCAGCTTCATCAGGAGCAAATGACTGAAGAATCAACTCCTTATCCCAACCCCCACTAACAGTAGCCAAATCCCTTATCCACACCAAATTCTCTCTATCTCCAACAAAATGACAAGAAGGTTTAAAGAGGGGAATATTTGGGATCCAAGGAGAATCCCAAATTCTAATAGACCTCCCATCCCCAACTTGATATCTCATTCCTAATCTAAACCCTTCCCTAGCCCCTAGCCAGCTATTCCACCCCCAAGAGTCTCCACTCTTCTTCCCTACACTCATCAAACACATCTTGTGAAAATATTTGCCCTTCAAAATCCTACTAACAAGGAGATTAGGTTGAGTCAAAAGTCTCCACAACTGCTTACCTAAAAGAGCCTGATTCATGAGTTTAAAATTGTAAAACCCTAAACCTCCCTCAGACTTAGGTTTAGCCACATGATCCCACCCTACCCAATGAATCCTCTTACCCCCATTCCCTAACTGCCCCCACCAAAATCTGCCATCACCCTATCAAGATCAGCACACAAAGAAAAAGGAAGCTTAAAACAAGACATAACATATATAGGTAAAGCTCCCAATACAGTCTTAATCAACACTTCTTTCTCTGCCTCACTCAACAGTTTATTTTTCCAACTCCCCACTTTTTTTTTTCACTCTTTCCAGAATAAAATTAAAAGTTTGCTTTTTAGATCTACCAATACCCAAAGGGAGACCCAAATAATTGGAAGAATTAACCCAAGCAATACCATGAAGAACTCTGCAGATGGATGTTTTAAGAGAAGAGTCCGAATTCTTGGAGAAAAAAATAGAAGATTTCTCCATATTAACCAGTTGACCTGAGGAATAACTATATTCATGCAGAATATCAATAATTATTTGAGCATGATAAATATCTGCCTTGCAAAAGAGAATAGAATCGTCAGCAAAAAAAGATGAGAAACAGAAGGGGAAAATTTGGATATTTTAAGTCCTCTAAACCCAGAATGAAGGCAAGCTTGATGTAATAGATTAGAAAAGGCCTCAGAAAGGATTATAAAAAGATAAGGAGATAAAGAATCTCCTTGTCTAATCCCCCTGGATGGTTGGACAAAACCCAAAACTTCACCCTCAATGTTAAAAGAAAAAGAAACAGAACTAAGGCAGGCATAAATCCAATGGATAACTGAATCACAAAAACCCATATATTTACAGATTTTCAATAAAAAAGGCCATTCCACCCTATCATAAGCTTTTGCCATATCCAACTTCACTGCCATAAAGGAATCCTTGCCTTTTCTTTTATTATTTAAGTAGTGAATAAATTCATTAGCAAGGATCACATTATCCAAAATTTGCCTATTAGGCACAAAAACAGATTGATTGACAGAAATACACACACTAAGCACAGATTGCAACCTATTTGCTAAGACTTTGGCAATGACTTTATACACTACTGAACACAAACTAATAGGCCTATAATCAGACACCTTAGTAGCATTTTGAATTTTAGGAATAAGGGTTATCACTGAATGATTGACCCCTTTGGCATTTTGACTTTATGGAAAAAATTTTTGACAGCTGAACAAAAATGAGAATTCACAGTGGACCAAGATTTCTGAAAAAATATAGGTGACATGCCATCACTCCCTGGGACCTTCAGTTGATCCATTCCCATGAGAGCAGATTTAATTTCATGATCTTCCACCTCTCTTGTAAGTTCCAAATTCATCTGATCAGAAATGGTTCTTTGGATTCCTTGCAAACTACAATAATCCACATCAGGCCCACTTGATTTAAACAGCTCCCTAAAATACCTCTCCACTTCTCTCACAATTTCAGCAGTGCTCCTACAAGTGTCTCCATTACAATTAACCAAATTTTGAAGGCTATTTCTGGTTCTCCTTTGCTTCACACTTGCTTGGAAAAATTTTGAATTTTTGTCCCCATGTTTAAGCCAGTTCACTCGAGCCTTTTGACCCCAGAATATTTCTTCATCTTCTCTAGCTCGGTTTTGGATCTCTTGAATTCTTTTCCACTCAACCCAGTCCCTGAAACCACCCTGCTCCCTTAGACCCTCCAGTTTTATTTGGCATTCCTCCAGAATTTTGCCCGAATTTGTAGTTCCATTACTCTTCCACCTGAGCAGCCCTTTTCTAACATTTCTAATTCTCTCTTGAATACTGAAAAGAGCTGGGCACTAACTGATTTATTCCAAATCGCATGACGGTTTATGAAACGTAAAATAATTATACAAACCAAAATATAAGTTACGAAAAGTTATGACAAGCATTTATATTTAAGGAAAGCCAAAAGTTAAGATGGCAAAAGGTTAAGTTCTGATCAACAATAACTACTATAGATTTTGACATCCATGCAACTTATTGTCAAATTCTACAGTAGACATGGAAAACAAATTTCTTCTGGCTTGTCTACATTCTGAAATAAAAAAAAAAAAAAAANNNAAAAAAAAAAAAAAAATAGAAATTTTAACAGCCCATTCAAACAAAAACACCCTCACGATATTATTAAAGTATTTAATCCAAAAATATCTACTAATTGATTTCGTTGAAATATTAACAATTCATCTTAACCACTATGGCCATCCATTGTAGCTGATTATCAAACATAGAAGAAAAATCCTGAGAACAAAAGAATTATAGCAAAAAAAATTCTTCTGGTAGTCTACATTAAATTTAGGAATTTCAGCAGCTATCCTCACAAAAACACCGTCATGATGTCATTCTAGTATTCTATCAAAATATAGGTTAGTCCAAAGAGAGTATGGATTCCAGTATTTTTTTTTTTTGTCATGCGGTGGTTTCTAAGAGAATGGATTCCAAATCGATGCTTGCTTTAGTGCAGAGTCTTCAATTAAAGAGGGTCTTTAGTATTGTTGCAGGAATAGAAACAGAAAAAAATACCCTTTTGGGTCGCTCTCGAACAAGTTCCTCCGCATCTGGAAGTTCCTTTGCTTAAAATGCATTCTTCAAGCATACACTGCGACTAGTAATATAACGATTATTATTATTTTAAACTAAAGAGGCCCAACACATAAGGCATAAACTTATTAATACCAAAAAAAAGATACATATTTTGAACTTCTTAAGGATGTTTTACATGTATATAATAAGTAATTTAAGTAGTTTAAAAAATAGAAGGAGAAACATGATACATCATCCCAAAAATATGTATTATTAGTTATGTAGAATACCTGAGGCGCGGAAATCTTTTCATAATTTCTTATAAACAACTTCATACCTCTGATTGGTGATATTAGGACCGCAAACTATTTTTTTCCAACGGTGATGGCGATGGCAACCAACAGTCACCTTACTGGTGTTCCTCTCTTCGCCAACGACGATGCCTTCGACCTCCTCGGCCCCACTATACTCGCCATCATACCCGAATTGAAATGTGAGTGCTAGCTCTGCCTAGACATGGCCACGGGCCGAACCGGCCCGTGGCCCGGACCGTGAACCGGTACAGAACTGGCCCGGACCGGCCATATTCGGGTCGGTCCGTTGGACCGAACCGCAAGGGCCGCGGTTCGGTCCAGGTTCCAAAAAAAAAAAAAATTTGTACCGGCGGTCCGGGCCGGGCCGGGTCGGGCCACGGGCGGACCGCCGGCAACGGTTATGTCCCATTTTAAT
>BKCP01011514.1:524805-543430 GCA_008636005.1 Striga asiatica | reverse complement strand
TCGATACATGTGGATATTCCCGGTGTCGCCGATGACATTGATGAGGCGACGATCGAGCGCATGTTTGGCTCAATTCAGCCTGAGCAACAAGAGCAACAGCAGCCGTATCACGACCATTTCGATGATATATTTGGAGAGTCCCCGCCGGAGGTTCAGCAACCGACGCAACAGCAACAGCCGGACCCAGAGGTCCCGGACCCGGGCCACCCAGCCTCTGCCTTCGCCCGTGCCAGACCGGCATCTGCCATATTCAAACAACATTACACGAAGGTGGCCAATCCGACAAGAGGTGAGAATCACTTTTTAGCTGTTTGCAACTACTGCCCGGCGAACGACAAGAAGCAATACCATTTCAAAAAAGGCGATGGGTACGGATCGTTGAAACGACACTTAGAGAGGGTTCATCCGACAAAATTGGGAATTGACAGAGCACAGACGCAACTCCCAAGTAGTAGCGCTGCATCAGCCACGATTGGTACAGGTACGCCAACTTTATTTCAGTACTCACATGAAAATCATCGACGCCATTTAGCTGAATTTGTTTCCGCTTCATCTCTTCCGTTTAGCTTTGGTGATAGTGATTTATATGAACATTTTGCTCAAATGGCTTTGAATCCGGCTGCCCACCGGGTTCCACGTACTACTCTTACTCGCGATATTCGAAAAATAGTGGCGGAAAAAAAAGTAATTTTGCAAGAAACCTTTAAATCTTTAAATCATAGAGTATCCATTTGTGCTGATATCTGGTCTGATCATTGGCAAAATAATTTCTATTTGGGAATTACTTGTCATTGGATAGATGAAAATTGGAGTTTACAAAAACGTTTAATTGCTTATGTTGCATTTCATGAACGACACACTGCTTCTAATATTGCTCGTTTAATTTCAAAAATTTTGGATAAATATCAAAGAGGTAAAAAAGTGTTTTCCATTTCGTTCGATAATGCTACTGCAAATACTGCATCTATACGTGAACTTACCGATATTTGCACTCCAATTTGCGGCGGAAGATTTTTTCATATTCGTTGTATATGTCATGTCTTAAATCTCTGTGTACAAGCTGGCTATCATGCTTTTAAAGATTCGGTCACACCAATTAGGGACGCTGTTAATTATTTACATAAACGTCCCCATGAAATGAAAGCATGGGGACGTTTTTGTAAAGATCAAGGGGTGAAACCTAAAAAATTTCAACCCGACGTTCCTAACCGGTGGAACTCAACATTTAAAATGTTGAGTGACACGGTTCCGTTTATGACACAATTGCAAAATTTTTTTTACCATTCAAACCGTAAGGACTGTGATGTCCGAGTGTCAACAAGAGATTGGGAGAACTGTAATGCACTTATTCAATTTTTAGAAACATTTCAAAATGCCACTAACATGCTTTCTGGTGTTTATTATCCTACTGCTCAGCTTGTGTTAGGTCAAGCTATAGCCATAATGTGGGCTTTCAAGGATCTTTACAACTTAAATTTTAATAAATATGGTTATTTAGTTGAGGAAATGTTAAAGAAATGGTTGAAATATTATTATTTCATTCCTGATACACATTTAGTTGCATGTTTGTTAGATCCTTCGGTACGTGAAGCTCGCTTGGTAGAGCAACTTAACACGTATTATAATTATATGTAGGAACTCCCAATCCCGACTGATGTCCCAACATACAGTCAAAAACCTAACGTACAGCTGCTCGTCGAGCAAGCAAAAAATTTGTTGTATGACATGTTTAAGGAAACAACGATTGCACAAGGTGAACCTCCCAGCACATTCGTTCGTGGCGGCGGGGGCAGCAGCAGCGGGTCTTCTTCTTGCGGCGGTAGTCAAGTAGGCGCTTCGAACTTTCAGGAGTGGTGGGCATCATTAAATCCCTACAAGAATGTTGGCGTTGAAAGGGCAAAGGGAACTAGATACTATGAGCTTGATCACCACCTAACGTCGAATTTGATACTTACGATTGCTCGTGAACCAAGTCCGCCACTCAATTTCGATGTCTTGGACTGGTGGTCGAGAATGCAAGGTATTTATCCTATTCCTTGCTTGATGGCCAAGGAGATTTTTGCCGTCCCAGCATCCACAGTTGCGGTCGAACAAGCCTTCAGCGAGGGAGGTTATATGCTCGACGCACGACGATCGCGGCTGACGCCCGAAAACCTACAAGCACAAATGCTGCTGATGGATTGGAAAAAAGCCGAACGAAGGATGCAAACAGCTATGTACGTAGATGACGAAGCAAACGACGACGATGACGCATCTGATTTTACGAGTACGACGAGTGGTGGTACCGGAATAGGAGATGACGAGTATGACTATTAGAGACCACCAATCGTGTACAGGTAAGTAAATCGAAAGAACTACGTGGACTTTGATTCCCAATATAAGGGATACGTAGGCAACTTAATTGCTATTTATAAGTTAAAATATCATTTTTTTCCCAAAACAAAAAAAAAGTTCAAGTTATATGATATTTTAACTTAATAAATGTCAATTAAGCTCAAGTCCAATTTTTTTTTTTATATTAATTTGAAAATATCTAAACGTGAAAAGAATTAATTTTCCTGTAGAAAAAATTGTTCAGAAATTGAGGCAATAATATCAATTAAAATAAGTTAAATTAGATCAATAGAAGGATGTTCTATAATGAAGACAATCGCAGTATCTTAACTTAACTTAACAAGAATTAATTTGCCTCTAGAAAACATTGTTCAGAAATCCAGGCAATAATATCAATTATTCCAATAATGCCCCGTCCACAATCTCCGTTGTTGTATTCTAGACGTATTAGAGAGTGCGACGCAATATCCACAACGGAGATTGTGTGCGTGGCATTATTGGCGTAATTGATGTTATTAGTCAATTTTTGGAATTTCTTGAGTTGTAAGTAAATTAACAAAAAGTACTTGGACTTTTTGACACACCACTAATACGTAGGCACCTTAATCCTTCAGTTAAAATATCAATTAAAATAAGTTAAATTACATCAGTAGAAGGATGTTCTATAACGGAGACAATCGCAGTTGGCGTCGTTTACAGGGTTCTTACATGCTCAACAGTCTTCCAACATAGCAAGAAAGCTGCAGTCTTTTTCACACACCACTAAAAATAATTTGATACAATAATCCAATAGTTTTAGTGTGTGTGGAAAAGACTGTAGCTTTCTTGCTGTGTTGGATGATTGTTGAACATTTAAGAACCCCGTAACCGATGCCAACAGCAATTGTTTCCGTTATAAAACATCTTTCACAAATTTAAACAATAACATCAATTACATCGAGTATGCCACGTCCACATTCTCCCATTGTGGATCCTGCTTCTCACTCTCGCATACGTCTACAATATAACAGTTAGAGTTCTACGACACAGGCCGACATACAAATTCTTCAATACTTGAAGTTTGTTGAAGTTTGTTTGTGTATACTATCTCTATATTGTTGTATTGTAGGCGTATGAGAGAGTCAGAAACAGCATCCACAATGAGAGAATGTGTGCGTGGCATAAACGGTTTAATTGATGTTATTGCTTTCAACTCTAATTGATAAACTTTTCGAAATTCTTAGAACTGAAATCCACAATGAATCACGACCTTAAAAAACGAATGCCTAATATTGAAACTTAAAAGAACTACGTGGACCTTGATTCTCAATCTAAGGGGTACGTAGGCACCTTAATTGACACAAATATAAGGGGACTTTGATTCGCAATTGTTTCCGTTATAAAACATCTTCCTCAAATACATATGTTAATTCAACAGTATCTTGAGTTTCATCAACGTCATCATGCAATCCGACTTCAATACACAATTTGGAGTAATATATCCGTCCTTTTTGTTAGTATCCTCAAGCATGTTACTTAATAGATTTTGTCCAAGTTATCGTCTTTGCTGTGCAAGATGTTGATACTATTATCCCACAGTCCCATACGGGTACATACCTTTTCATGCATAACTGGTACCGTTGGATAATGATATAAAACTAATGTCAAATGTTGATGACTCAACTGCAAGTTTACCATAACATTATTTTACATCTCTTTCCTCGACATTGAGTACGTATTCAAAAGATAACTAAGTCTGTATAAGCGTTCTGTTGTTTGTGTTATAGCAGGCGTAATCTAGCATTGACAGCATAATATATTAATATGTAATGGAGAATATTGACCTGATATCATTGTCCTAAATGAAGTTAATGCTTTGAGTTCATCTTCTAAAGTTCAAATATTAACTCAAAAACATTAACAACAAAAGGGGATTGTGATGTGACGTCAATATTTATTATTATGTATCATTATATTATGCTTTCAATTCTAAATTTCGCCTGCTATGACACAAACAACAGAACGTTTATACATATTTAGTTATCTTTTGAATTCTTAGTTAACGTCGAGCAGAGGAACGCAAAATAATGTAATGATAAAGTTGCAGTTGAGTCATCAACATTTAACATTAGTTTCATAGCATTATCCAACAGTACAAGTGATGCGTGAAAACTGAAAAGGTATGTACCCTTATGGAATTGTGGGATAATAATATCAACATCTTGTACGCCAACGATGATAACTTGGAAGACAGCTTCAGTTAAGTAACATGCTTGAGGCTGCTAACAAAAAGAACAGATATATTACTCGAGACTGTGTATTGGAGTCGGATTGCATGATGACGTTGATGAAAATCAAGATATTGTTTAACTAACATAGTAAAATTGAATTTCGCAACTCCTACGAAATAACACTATACCGGCGGAACCGCCGATCAATCACGAACCTGCGGGTCGACGAACCGGCGGGTCCGGGCCCGAACCGGTCCCGGACCGTCACTTATTTCGGTCCGGGTCCGGGCCTCGTCCATGTGGACCGTGGACCCGGCGGGCCGGGCCGGGCCGGGCCCGGACCCGGCACCTGGCCACGTCTAGCTCTGCCTATGAATCTTCATATTGTTGTTATTGTGATCCTCGACACTATCATCATCAACGTTCAAAAACTTCTTCAGTTTCATGCTTCTGACCTGAATTTTACACAGAAATGACAATAAAGAAACAAATAAATAAGAAAAACACTTGTGTTAGGTTAGTGAAATGCTCACAGAAGTACCTGATTTTTTTTCGTCTAATAAACAAAAATATCCAACTATGTTTCAGAATTTGTGATAACCCTTTACAGCATCCACCCTCACTTTTAACTTTGAAATATGTTGACTTTCTTTTTCTTTTTCTTTTTCGGTACTCAGAGTAATTTTTACTTTCACCCCAAAAAACAAATTAGAAGATGATGGATGGGATGAACGAAGCTTATATTTTTTTCTTCCTTCTGGAGAGGATCGGGATATTTTCTTCGTCCCAAATGGGCACGCCGACATTGCCATCGAGGAGGCAGAGTTTTTTCTTCTCACCCATAGGTGTTTTACGATCAACATAACCCTGCAAGTTATTCTCCTCGATTTCTCTCCTCGCATTCTCTGACTTTGAATTTCCAGTAATTTTGATGAGCAAAGCATTGTTAACATGAATGAGATAATGCAACTTCCCTTGTTTAAGTCCCTAATAAATACCTGGATTTTCGCAATTGCTGTTTTTGTGCCGCCTTAAGCCTTTTCAATTCATTTTCTCTAGCCTACATCAATAGCACATCAACAACCAGCGACAACTCAACAAAACTAAATGCTTCAATCAATTAAACAATTAAATGAGTTCGAACGTGACAAACGATGAAAAGAATTGGGAGTTTGTAGATGAGCTTCCCACTGAGACCAGGGGAAGCTAAAAGCAATAATAGTAGAAGTAAACAACGTGCATATAGTATGCAGATAAGGTTAGCACATTAAGAAGGCAATGCGTTGAGCATTTCTTCAGTGAAATCAGAAAATATCAATTGCATTGCTGATACAGATAAGGTTAGCACATTCAGAAGGCCATGCGTTAAGCATTTCTTCAGTGAAATCAGAAAAGATCAATTGCATTGCCTATCAGCAAGTTCATTGAACGTGCGAGATAATCAGAGCTCTAATTAAATTCAAATACAAACAAACGATTCTCTAATTTAAAAATTCATCCCAACTCACTGCTTCCAACTTGAAGCTTACACATTTGTGATTATGATTATAAATATGAACAAACATTAGCCTTTTCATACGAAAAAGCAGTGATGTCCACACCTTTTCTTCTTCTTCTTCTTCTCAAGTTCTTCCGACGTCAACACTCGTGAATCCATTGGTTGCCCCACTATCAACGTGAAAAACAACAAAGAACCATTCAATGGGTAAACAAAACAATCGCATCATTAAATTTCACTTGACAAGCATCATTGTAAATGACATTCCCCAGACAAAAATAACCAATATCTATCCAGAAAAACCACAAATCATGAGAAGTATTGTTTATAGCTCACCAAGGAAACACTGCACTTCAGAAAAAATAACCCATCAGCTTTCAATAAGCTACGATTTTGAGGCAGCAAAATGCAGTAGGTATCCATTTATGCCTACAATTTACATAACCTAAGAAGATTATGATTTCATTTTTCTACCTAACAAGACTGAAACTTTGTAATCCACTGAAGATTCTAGCTCGGCCCTCGAATTTTCTTTCAGACCGAGATAAGGAAAATAAAAACAAATAAAACTTAAATAAAAATCTTGGGTTTGACTCAACTGAAAATTGACATGCCTGACATAATTTTTCAGGAGCTAAAGAAAAAGGGCTAAGGTTTGGAAATTGTAGAGGACACCAGAAAGTTGCGTGTTTGGTTTGGGTTTGGATTTTACACTTTCTGAACCTCAACTTTTTTTTTTTTGTAAAAAAAAAAAAAANAAAAAAAAAAAAAAGATTGTTCTCAGACAATTTCATTTGTTTCAAGTACTTTCAAGACGACAAAAAAGCAATACATACAATCAAAGCATACTTCAAACTTTATCCTTACGAAAGAGGAGCAGCCGATATCTTCCTTCGTGCAGCTTGAGTACCTTCTCTGAAGTTGGTCTTGAATCTGCGAGGAACGTGGCGGAGGTACATACCGCGTCCAGTTCCAGTGGTCTTTCTGCGGATGGCCTTCACACTCCAATTGTAAGTCCACTTGCGAGCGGTCGGGTAAGCACAGGCTGAGCAGCGGCTCTTCTGGAGGTGGAAGCTGCGGCGACACACCTCACACAGAGAGTGCGTGTCTTGTTCCTCCTCTTACCAAAGCTTCCGGTTCCCTTGCCCATCGTTGTTGTGTTGCAGAAACCCTAGCAGATCTATTTGAGCTCCGCAGTTTGAAAATGTTCTGAACCTCAATTTCAACACACAAAAATTGGCGAGAATTTAACAAACGGGTGTGCACAATTTCAACACATTTTAGGCTATGAAAGATTAGTACCTTGATTTGAAGGCCGCCTGGAAAGCTTGTGAGGCGTGAGAAGAGGGATATGGCAATCGAGAATTTCAGAGATTGGGAATGAAGAGAGAAGAAGAAATGGGGGAAAAATTGAGACGTGCCAAAGCCCTTTTTTTCGGATNTATGAGTTGTTAAAAACTAATTTGGCATGGAGACATGGAGTTTTTAATCCATTTGTTTTCTGTTTTCGATTTATATTTCAGGTTTTTTTTTTCTTTATTTTTTTATCAAATCGACAGCATGCTCATAAGATAAAAACCAAAGGTACAATGTCTGAATACATAACAATGTTCGAATAAACCGCATGAGATGAGAGACCTCACAGGCGAGGTCTAAATCAAGAACAAAGCAAAGGCAGCAACAAGCTGAAGTCCTATGCTAAATAATCCAACCGCCTACAATTTAGGGATGATAAAGAACTGTCCAAGACCTAGTTTATCACTCCCAAATTCACTCAGCAAGATAGAAAGAAATTCTTGCCAATCCCTTATTGCTTGTCTGACAAGGCCAAGCTCAGGAGGCTTTTCTTTTAAAAAACCCAAAGGTTGCGGAAGTTCCACAACCACCACAGCAGATAGGTAGAAAGTTGAATTTGGTTTTCATCAATCACTTTGGTATGCACTGAACAAATGGATCCCCACCAGTCTTTAAATGAAGCTGCAGGCCAAGAAAAACAATCCCAGTTTAAAGGAACAAGTTGCCAAACTTTTTGAGCCCTATCACAATGCCACAGAACATGTTCAACTGTTTCCACAGCAACACCACAAACTTGACATATAGGATCTAAAGGAAGTCCTTTCTTAATTAGATTAGAACTAACCGGCAGAGAGCCTGTAATGCATTTCCAAAGGAAATGTTTAATTTTTCCTTGGATCTTGAGCTGCCAAGTTCTATTTCTGATTCTCATATCTTTAGCTCTTGAGGAGCTACCTTCAGGAATGTCAAGGAGGGCCACTTTGTCTGTGGTTAAGCAAGAATTAGCAGAGGCAGCAGAAAACAAACCTTTCTTAGAGCCATGCCAGATCCATTCATCCTCACATTGAGGTTGTAGGTTATTTATCTTCAAGATTGCCTCTGCCACTGAATTATCAAATAACTGGTGTATGAGCTCAGAGTTCCAGCTAATACCATCAGAGTGTAGTAGTTCTGAAACCATTGTGCAAGGGTTTTGACTCTCAGCAAGAGCCCCTGTACTGAATTGAATTCTCTGCAAGCCAAGTGAGTGAATCCAAGGATAGCCCAGTATAGGTGTTGATCTGCCACTGAGGAGTTTGACCTGAACAAGTTTGTCAAATTTAGGCTTTACCTCCATCCAGGTATTCCAAATCCAAGAACCACCAACAATCTTCTTAGCATCACAAAGCTCAGAGTTAGGGTAGTATCTTGCTTTAAGCATTTTGCAAACCAAGAGGTTAGGCTTTGTAACTAATCTCCACAGTTGTTTGAATAGTCTTATATCCTGAAATCCAAGTCCACCATTGATTTTAGGAAGTGTCATTTTATTCCAGCTTATCCAGTGGATCCCATTTGATTGGTTGATGCCCTTGCTCCACCAGAAGGATGCACATAATTTGGACACTTCTTTGCAAATGTAGACAGGCAGTTTGAAACAACCCATGACATAAATAGGTAGAGCATTCAGTATGGCCTTTATCATCACCTCTTTGCCAGCTGGTGTAAGGAGTCTGTTCTTCCAACTATTTATTCTGCTTCTTACAGCATCAAGAACAAAAGAGAAAGCCTGAATTTTGGAGCTTCCAATTCCCAGTGGCAATCCCAAGTATTTAGTGGAACTATGCTCTGGGGTGGAACTGAGAATGTAGCAGATTCTTCTTTTGATCTGAATGGGTGAGTTCTTGCTGAAATATATGGAAGACTTGCCCAGTTGACTTGCTGACCTGAGAAAGCCTGATATTGTCCAAGATAGCCATAAGTTGATAAGCCTGGTTGCAATTTGCTTGGCAGAAGACCAGTGTATCATCTGCAAAAAGCAAATGGGAGAGAGTAGGCCCATTTCTAGAAATTCTAATCCCTATGATACCACCCAAACCAGCTTCTTTAGCAATCAAAGAGGAAAAGACTTCAGCCACCAAAATGAAAAGGTAGGGGGAGATGGGATCCCCCTGCCTTATACCTCGAGAAGGAGTAACATAACCTCCAACCTGTCCATTTAAACTGAAGGAGAAGGCAGTTGAAGTAATACATCCCATGACCCATTTCACAAATTGCTCATGAAAGCCGAATCTAAGTAAGACAAGTTTAACACTATTCCATTCTAGCCTGTCAAAAGCTTTGAGGAGATCAAGCTTAATTGCCATAAAGTAGTTGTTACCTGACCTGTGTCTGTTTAGGTAGTGAAATACCTCCTGAGCAATAACAACATTATCCATGATGGATCTTTCAGAGATGAAGGCAGCTTGGGAATCTCCAATGCAAATTGGAAGACAAGGTTTGAGTCTCGTAGACAAAATCTTTGATATTGTTTTGTAGAGGGTGCCACACAAGCTGATTGGCCTGAATTGGTGCAGAGAGTCAGGGTAGAGGCACTTGGGAATAAGAGAGATGATTGTGTGGTTCCAATACTTGAGCATTCTACCAGACTGAAAATAGCTTTTAACAGCTGCCCAAATATCATCTTTAAGCAAAGGCCAGAAATGGTGGAAGAACAGCCCTGTTATGCCATCCTCCCCTGGAGCTTTTTCAGGGTGAAGGCTAAATAGTGCTTCTTTGATCTCCTGCTCATCCACATCTGCAATCAGAACTTGATTTTGCTCCTCAGAAATGGACTGAGGAATATTAAGAAGGATATCAGAATTTTCTGTCGGGCCCTCAGATGTATAAAGCTTGTCATAAAATCTGCAAACACAGTCCTAGATACTGTGGTGATCTTCAATTACATGTCCATGCTCATCTGTTAGTCTTGTTATTGCATTAAGCTTTCTTCTCTGGGTTTTGAAGGCATGGAAGAACTTTGAGTTCTTGTCTCCTTCCTTTAGCCATAATAGCCGAGATTTTTGTCTCCAATAAGTTTCCTCAGACTGGTAGGCTGCATTAAGTTGAGTATTAAGATCATGCCAAGAGTCCCAGTCCCTCTCTCCATTAGCTTATCTCAGTTCTTCCATGGTTGCAGTTAGAGAGCAAATTTTCTTCTGGTTTTCAGAGTTATGGTGCTTGCTCCATTGCAACAGAGCAATTCTAGTGGCTTTAAGTTTCTCCTTCACTCTGAACATAGGAGTACCTTCAAAAACTTGAGACCAAGCATTGATAACTACCTCATTCACACCTTCTCTAGACAGCCATCTCTTATCAAAACTGAACCTTTTCTTTTTTTGTATGGGAGAGAGTATCAAAGTTAATACAAAGCATGTTGTGGTCAGATGCTGATCTAAAAATGTTCTCCACAGAGGCATTGGGGTTTTGAGCAATCCAATCATAAGAACTGAATGCACTATCCAGCTTTTCTTCAACATAGCCTTCATTTTCTCTGTTATTAGCCCAGGTGTAGGCATACCCCTGCCAATGCAATTCAGTCATTCCCATATCAGATATAAAATCATTGAACCCCACCAGGCTATGAAGAGTTCTAGGAATTCCCCCTTTCTTGTCTTCCCTGCAGCACAAGTCATTCCAATCCCCAGCACACATCCATGAAGAGCCCAATTGGGTTGCATAGCCTTTAACTGGTCCCACTGAGAAAGTCTGGTGCTTCTGATGGTACTCATGTAAACAAAAATAAGCCAAGAGGGCTTTGGAGATTGAGCAGAAGAGAATTCAACCTCCAAACAAAAATCATGACAAAAAAGTTGGTGAATGATAATATCTTTACTCCACATCAATAGTAAGCCACCTGCTGTGCCTACTGGATTAACAGTTTTCCATCTATCCTCCATATTCAAATTAATACAAACAGTATTTACAAAATCAAAATTCTTCTTGGTTTCTGACAGAAAAGTAAATGCTGGGCAGTGGGTCCTTATGGACTCCTTGAGCTGGGGAATTGTAGAGGGTCCACTGAAACCTCTACAATTCCACACCAGCACTCTCATTGTTCACCTGTTGGCCCTTTAAGGTGGGCCAACAACACCTTTTCAGAGTCAGATTTCAACTTCTTACCTCTGTGGGAGGAGGAATCAGGTTCATTGATATGCAGAAGGGAAGGGTGGTCTGTTGCTTCAGATCTCTCTCTTTTCTGATCTTGGGTAGAGGATATGTTTGGGACCTCCATTTTGGGATTCTGGGTTCTTCTCTTGGTAGAAGCTCTTTTCCACTTCTTTTTTGTGGAGACTGTACTGGGAGTTCTAGTTTGGCCCTCAACCTCATCCACTGTCAGGGTGACAGGTACTTCCACTTCAATGGGTATAGGAGCTTCTATATTGGCAACTCTTTTCTCTTTACTTATATCAGCATTCAGACCTGTAGAGCTCTCCACTAGCTCTTGGATAATAATGGGGGATGATTTGGAGCTGAGGAATTTGGCTGGGTTTGCTTCTTGAGTGAGAGAATTGTGAAGCAGTTCTGAATGAGATATCACTGAGACTTCAATTAAGTTGGATTGATTAATAGGACTGTTTGGGTCTATTTTGTAATGGTGATGCTGCTCAAGACCTGCTTCTGTAGCTGATGAGTTGGATTTTAATTGCTGACTATTGTTCTTGGATCCTAGAGAGCCCGAAGAGCTGTTTAGGTTAGAAAAGATACTAAGTTGGCCTTCGTTAGCTTTCAACCATTCACCATACTGACCAATCTAGCACAGAGCTATTAGCAATATCTTCAACTTTCTTCTTGCAGTCCCTGTCTAAGTGGCTCAAGGTTCCACAATAGTAGCAAAGGTTAACTAACTTCTCATATTTGAAGCTGACCTTGATAACTTGCTCTCCCAGCCTCACATTGGCACATTGATGGGTCTACTTCTGGATCTGGAGTAAACCGGTGGTTATGAGCTCAGATCTGCTTGAACCGCCTTTAAACCGTCGCTAGATCGCAAGAATGCCTGCAAAAACTCAACGCCGGAGGTGTTTCCGGCGTAGAGCCTCCGACGCTCAAGTCAGTGATGAAGAGAGGCTGCGCAGCAGCTATAGGGGAGAGTGGAATGAATGAGAGTTGGGGTTTAGGGTTACCTCATCTCCTTTATATAGGAGTGAATACTTACGCGAAGTGCCCAAAGTACCCCAATCGGTGGACCTAGAAGGTCCAAAATGCCCTGGTCGATTCGTCTCCCCTTAGTGCTGAGTCACCGCAAGATTCCTTCTTACCTGTCATGATATGTAGGATTGAGAGTATATTGCAAGTATGATGAGTCGTCATCCTATCTTTGTTACTCGAGGTATTCGAAGTCGACTTTGAGATCATGGAAGTCGACTCGTGGATACGTGCGGGTTCGGAAGCTACGCTCGACTGGTTCTGTGAGGCGAAGTTATCCTCAGAGAGTCGTCTTAGTTCAGTCGACCCCTGGGAGCCCGAGAGCTGTACTCTTGCTGTTCCTCTTCTTAGTGATGTCGATTAGTGAAAGTCGATAGGTTAAGGTCGACTTGATGGGGTCGACTAGATCCATCTCTGCTTCTTCTTGATTGCTCTTAATAGAATCGTCCTTAGGGAAGTCGATTGGGGCATGTCGACGGACTCATGTCGTCATGGGGGTAATTCGAGCGGTTCGTTGGTTGAGTAAGGATCTTCTGGACCGGGTTATACTTATGTGGCTATATCACACATCTAAGGAGTGGTTCCTTCACATTAATCGCAGCCAGTATCCGAACTACTCTGCCCCCTCCAACATCCCCAGTCTTCGAGATGGTGACGTTTTTCGCCCCTTTAAATAAGGACCCAATCTTAAGCCCAACTTCGGTTGATTGCCAGTGAAGTGGGATATTGAATACGTGAACCCACAGGTGTAGAATGTCAAAGTTGGGATGAGCAATGTTTATATTATGTTTCCATTCTTGCAAAATAATATTGATTATCAAAGATCCAGTTAGTACCAGAGGCTACCTTCTTCAAATCCTCCTCAAATTCAAAGAGAAATTGAAAGTAGTTGAACCCAAGTTCTCTGACTTCAACCGATCCTTGAATACGCCAAATGTGGCCCATGGTTCTTTTAACCCCAAAAAGGCTGGCTTTGCGGTCTCCAATAATTTTTCCGAACAAACTCCTTTGGCATTCATCCTTGCTAAAGTGTATATCTTCGTTGCCGATGTTAACAATCGCATTTTCAGCTTCAGACAATGAGAATTTTTCCAGTTGCCTCTCGAGAGCTTCTGCGGCATTTTGCCCTATTTTGCTGGTTGAGGCCATGGTGGCCAAGCTTAAATCACTGCTAATCAGTAAGGTTATCGGAAGAAGAAAAGGAAGAATTAGCAATAGAAGATCTCAATTGAGATAATAGTGATTCCCAGCAGGAGAATTAGGGCTCCCAGCAAGAGAATTTTTTCCCTTAATCAAGCTTTTTCTACATTGGGTCTTCAAAAGATAAAATTCGGATTGCTTTTTGACAAATGACAAAACGCACACCATACAGTGCAATAAGTCTATCAATGCAATGGCCGACAAAATCTTCGAAAAGCAGCGATCAAATCAGAGAATCCCGGGACACATCGTCTTTGAAGAGGAGGTATGGCATCACCTATAGAAAGAGTTAAAAGTGAGGAGCATTTACATCCAAAAAAATTGACACGTGCCAGGCATACAATCCCTTACACTTTTTTCTTATATGGAAGAGAGATACATTATATATTAGATTAATTTTTAATTAGTTTTTGGCAGATTTATACCAGTATATATTAAATTATTTTCAATAGATTTATACCAGTATATATTAAATTATTTTCGGCAAATTTACAACAGATACTACGTGTATTGTACGGATATTAGTGAATTGTACGGATTTGGATTCCATAAAAAAGGATTTGCATCAATCATATACAATGAAATAAATCCCTCCACAAAAAAAGGGAAAAGTTGAGTCCAAATTGTGAAAAAATTAATGCAATGGCGTGAAAAAAGGATTTATTACATATTATCTGTTGCTGTTAATGCTCGCTATTTATTAGGCCGAAATTAATGCAATGACGTATAATAAAAAACTCATATGGAATGATTTTATGGTAATTAATTCGGTGTAATTAATGAGACGTGTGAAAATGACATAAAACTTGCCGTTTTTGGAAAATAATTAATGCAAACCAGAATTTAACCATAAATTGACCTACTAATTTTGATAAATGTTAATTTTTATTATATGTATATAGATACTAGATAATAAAACATTGAATTAAAAATGGTATTTTTCAATAAGACGTTGTTGCTAAGGTAAGTATAGCATAACATGAACATGAAAACATTTACTTAGAGCATCTCCAATGCTATAAGTGTGAAAGACCATTATTTTTAACACATGTCAATTAGTGATTGTAATGTTAATCCACATTGGAATAATGTTAAAAGACTAGAAATTTCAATGAAACTAGTATCTCCAATGCATCAATTTGATAAGAAGTTATTTATATAGGTGGACCAACTAAATAATTCATTGATATAAAAAAAATAATTTATTTGCAAAAATAATTTATTTGTGCCATGGATGTTGCTAAATAATTGCAAATATACACATTTGCAAATTTAATTGCAAATATACACATTTGCAAACATATCTTATGACTGTATATGGACAAAGTGTAAAATGTTAGGTTAGTATCTATAATATTTACGAATCATAAGCTAAACAAATACACTTGTGTTTTGTTGATAGTATTATATGTTGACCATTAGTATTGTATGCATGTAAAAAATAATAGTATTACATTCTATGTTTTATTATACGTTTCCGATTTAATATTGGTTATTATGTTGGTGGCCTTGTAATTAATGATTAATATTTTTCAAATTTGTATTGTTTTGTTGACCGGTAGGGTAGCCGCGCATTGTTTATGAATGTATCACATATCAAACCAACTGAAGGCACATTTTAAAACAGAAGCATCAGAGAGGAGGGTGGTGACAAAATAAAAGCTCTTGTTGTTATTTTTCTCAATAGATAAAATTGTAATTGATATATAATTTTAATTTGATATATTATATATAAAAATCTAATAACAAATACAAAAGTTATTAAGATTTAAAATATATTTATAATTTAGATTAGTGAAGTGTTTTATAATTTTTAATGTCTCGAACTTACGTGGATATAACTCTTAATCTACATGAACACCCGAATCACAAAAAAATGTCGCATAAGGTTCAAACCATCTCAAAGCACCAAGATTCGACATGTAGGATAGGGACATTTTGCATTAATATATAGGAGAGTATTATACCTGTGCTACTGCTACGTATGTTACATAGGTGTTAATTAAAATTTCATACTTAAAAAGTAAAAAAAAATAAAATACAAGCTTTTATTTAAAAATTTAAATACTTTTTTTTTAACAAAAATTACTTTTTATTTCTTAAATATGACACTTATTACCTCTAAGTTTTACTCGTCCTATTATATAATAGTTTTTTAACTCATATGATATGATACACTTAATAGGTAAATTTAATTACTAATTAAACTTTTTTGTTATTTTCAATTAGGATATAATAGATAATTAAATCGTTCCTTACAAGAATAAATAAATTTCTTTTATATATGCAATATAGATATTAAATCTAAGAACGTCAAAAGGTGGTTAATTTTATATATTATATATCAAAATCTATAACAAATAAAAAATTATTAAATATTAAAGTATATTTATAATTTAAGTTGATAAAGTATTTTATAATATTAAAACTTTTAATAGGTATGGATAAAAGTTCAAATTTATATGCTTTGAAGAACATAATTTGACATATAGGATTAGGAGGTACCAAAATCAACATATATGATTACGAATCACCAAAAATCAACACGTAGAGGTGAGATTTCAACTAGGATTTCGTATAATGTTTTTTGTTTAGAAATCCACGAAATCTTAAAAAGTCATAACAAATCCTAGTGTCAAATAAATTAAATACCTCAGAATTTTGTAAGACTTTTTAAAATCCCAATTGAATACCCCAAGATTTTTAAAAGTCTTAACAAATCTAAATTGAATACACCAGGATTTCTAAAGTCTTAAAAAGTCCTTAGAAATCCTAATTGAATACACCCCTCGTAGATTCGGGGAATACTACATTTATATGTACTAAAGAGAATATTCTCTACAAATTACCTATAATAATTTTTCATTAAATTTGTATATCTTATTTGAAAATTCTACCTTTTACAAAAAAGTGCAATTTGTTTTGAAAGGAATATAATCTTATTTAATTTCTATGTTATAGCTAATTTTTGCAAGAAATATAATATTATATAATTTCTATGGCATAGCTAATAAACATAATTTAAAATACTATCATATATTATAACTTAATTTATCATAAATTAACTATAAATTATAAAATATATAAAATATTAATGAAATATTAAAGTTTGAAGATTGTGTAATTAGTATTCATTCAAATCTTACTAATATGATTTATAATAAAATATCTAGAAATATTATAGTTTTGTTTAAAATATAATAACTATTGTTTGAACTATGTATTTATGCTCATGTAATATTAATATATGGATATATATATATAGAGTCACGTTCCGGTGAGAATAGTTCTCAGTGAAAGAAATAAGAATACATTCTAACCATAAGATCGTATGATTTAAAGAAAAATCAACATTACTACATTAAATAAGGGTATTACAGACATTAATTAACAATCATCCACCACATTAGTGGACCCCACTCCCCAATTAATTCTTATCATCCCAGGCCAACTCTCTTTCTCTCTCCTCCCAAATTTATTCGTCCCATCTCCCCAAGCCATCTCTCTCTCTCTCTCTCACAGACACACACAAACACATAAACACACACACATGGCCGGTCATTGCTCGACAACCACCGGCTACTCCACAGAGCGCCGTCACAGCCACGACACCGTTCGCCGCTCACCGCCGGCCGATGTCCGCGAACACCAGCGCCCGTCGCCGGCACCTTGTCTGACAGACGGACTTTCCCGACGGCGTCGTCGCCCAGAATCCCGCCGGAAGTGGTGAGCTGCGGTACACCGGCGGACCATCGTCTGCAACCGCACTTCCGCCGTTTGCCGCCCTGCCGCCGGAAGTGGTGATACGCCGTCGTTCGTCTCGTTGTCGCCCGACTCCCGCCGGCACCACGTCTGCAACCGCACGTCCGCCGTGTGTCGCCACGCTGCTGGAAGTGAGGACCTTGATGGAGGGGTCTGGATTATATACAGAACACTGCAGTGTGATTTAGAAATTAGGATTTTTTATTTTTATTTATTTATTTTTTTGTATCAGGAACAAGGGTGTAATTGATTTTTTTCTTTCTTAGAAAATTAGATATTGTTGAAGGGCCTATTTGCAATTTGATTAATGTCTATTGTTTTTTTTTTTTTTAATTTAGTTCATGCGAAAATATATAATGTATAACAACATTTTAATAAATACATATTAACGACAAAACATTAAAATAATAATATAAAACATTAATTTGTAAGAAATATGTTATAGTTTTCTCAACAAAAAAATATAAAACACTAAATAAATATATCAAAATATTTAATATATTTTTATAATATAAACAATAAATTATTTAAATATTTAGGTTAAATTTAACTAATCGAATCATCAAATTATTCCGGTTCAATTTTAGATTGGATTTGCACAAATAAATAAATAAATAAATAAATCTCGCACGACAAGATGCACAAGAGTATAAACAAATGATGGACGTTAGTCACTGTCATACTGCACAATACTGATAAAACATATGCACAGGAATGTGTTCGAAAATGCACATTATCATAACAATGTGAATTTTTCACAAAATATTAAAATTTAGGCTATTTCAGTCTGAGTTTCGATTTAGTTACTAAAAAAAGAAAAATTGAACGAACCGAACTATACAAAAAAAGTATATTTTCATCAAACAAAAATATAAAATATTAACTAAAATATTACAAATACTTAATATATTTTTGTATAAAAAAGAAAATAATTGCACTTCGAATGCACATTAGCGTTACACTGTTTGCACATTAATGATTGTCAGATTGCACTTTAATGTTATATGTATTGCACCTTAGTATATGACGTATTGCACTATAGCGACTGAACCTAACCGAATTCGTTTTTTGTGTTCGAAATTTTATGTCTGATAAATTATATGTGTTTAGCTTTAAAATTTTAGTTATTTCAGTTCGATGTCATTTTTAATTTTATTTTTTT
>BKCP01011514.1:493849-524144 GCA_008636005.1 Striga asiatica | reverse complement strand
CGTCGAGCTTCAATGGCGGTTTTTGAAAAAAAAAAAAACAAAAAAAAAGGACATCACTGGACAGCGGCCGTTGAAGACGGAGACGGCGGCAGTCGTCGGTCGGAGAAGCTGACGGAGGTCGGTCGCCGGTGGGAACGGCTGAGAAGCCTGAGATACAAATTTTTTGCTGAGGGACTTATGTTTGAAAATTTAATAACTTCAAAGACTAATTTGCAAATTTAATAATTTTAGTTAATCTCAATTAAACCCTTGAGGTCAATTTGCAAATTCGACAAAAATTAAATATATTTAAATTTAGTCCATGGGCCAAATCTATAATTTACAGAAATTATACAAAAGCACATTATTTTATATGTATTTTTTTTTTATGCATATATATAACCAAAAAAAAATATATAAATAGGATATAAAAATATTAAAATATTCAATGTTTATATTAATATTAATCTATTTCTATTATTTAATATAATTCGATTAACCAACAAATAAAAAAAAATCTCGCACTACATAATTTACAATATTACCAAACAAGATGAACAATAGTGAAAGTCATATTGCACAGTATTGTCATATCAAATGCACAATAGTTTGAAAATGCACATTAGAAAATACTAAAAAATCAAGAAAAATTATAAATCACAAGTTGTATGTAACATAATTATATTTCATTTAGTATACATGCCAAATCTGTAATTAATGAAAGCTATGAAAAAATATTATTTATTATATTTTTTATACATACATATTGAATAATAAATAAAATATTAAATAAATGTAATATAAAATATTAAAATAATGTAATAACAAAATAAAATAATAGATAAAATATTGAATAAATAAATAATATAGAGTAGTGCACTTTATATATCAACACTTTATATAGCAGCACGTTGCACTTTATAAAACAACACGTTGCACCTTACAACACAACACGTTGCACCTTACCACACAGCACGTTGCACTTTATATCATGCTTTTTAAAAAAATTTACTTACCATAATATAAAATATTAAATAAAAAATATAAATACTAAATATATTTTTACGATATAAAAAATTTGATGAATGAAAAATATAAGGATAATTGAAATACACAATATTGAAGGTTATAAATTTGAAACAAATAAAAATATTCGATCGGTTGATTGCACAATAATGTTAGACGAATTGCACATTATTGCCTGTTCAAATGCACTTTATGGATTTTGATTTTTTTATATTATATTTTCAACTATAAATATTATAAATTATTAAATAAAAATATTAAAATATAAAATGTATTTTATAATATACATAATAATATAAAAATATTTTGTAATAATCAATAAATTATAATAAAAATAATAATTGAAAAGTATCTTAATTATTTAGGTTAATTCAATTTACAATTATACACATAATTTATACATAATTTATACTGGAATGTATAAATTAGACAGTGCACTTTATATAACGGAATATCGCACTTTATAAAACAATACTTTGCACTTTATCACCTCATCTATATAAAGTAACATAAAAATGCTAACGTCCCAAAATTAATACGTTGCACTTTATACAGTAATACGTTGTACCATATAACACAACATGTTGCACCGTATAAAGTCATGTACGATATTGTTAATATCTGATAAGCTGTATATTAACACGGCCAAAGTCGTGCACGATATTATTAGATAAAATGCACATTAATGTCTCACATATTGCACGCTATAGCAATCAAACTAATCGAAATAAAATTTTCGGATCGAAATTTATATGTCGGTTCGATTATCATTTTATATTTTATAATTTTGGTTATTACGGTTCAATATTAATTTTATTTATTTAAATTTACATATCAATATCCTATATTTATTAAATTTTAATAATCTAGTATAAAATATTTAAATTATTGATTAATTTATATTATAACTAGAGTTTTTAAAAAATAGCAAATAACTCACAATAATTAACCTATTTGCAATTAAATACCCACCCAAAACCACTTCATCCCTAATATTTGGATTCCATCCCCAATCGATCACATTCAGTCCCAAACAAAAATCACGGCCGCACCTCCCTTCTCCCTACAAATCACCGCCGCCGGATCGATTGTCCGTTTGCCAGAGGTGCTCGATTCAGCCGGCGGAGCTTGATTGCCGGAGGTGCTCTATTCAGCCGGCGGATCTTGAAAGCCGGAAATTGGACATCTGAATTTGATCGACGACACGCGGAGAGGAGATGGACGGCGCGGACAGCATCGGCGATGAAGATTGACGGGTGTTGGCAGGAGCGGCTAGACGTCGGTGGTGGATAATTGCAGACGGTGGGTGTGCGGCGGCGGGCCTGTTCGCGTTGTGGCTAGGCAGGACCGCTGGTGGTTGTTGGTGTCGATGACGGGACCGGTGGTGTTTCGAGTCGGTGTCGGGGATGGTGGTGGTTGGTGGTGGTCGGAGCGGCTAGATGTCGGGGTTGGAGAATTGCAGACGGTGGCTGTGCGGTGGCGACGTCGCTGTGCGGCGGCGGGTCTGTTCGCGGCTGTGGCAGGGATGGTGGTGGTTGGTGTCGATTCCGAGGCCAGTGGTGTTTCGAGTCGGCGGCGAGGCTATTGGTGGTCGGAGGCTGGACTGGTGTTGGTTGGGGGCTGAGATGGTGGTGGTTAGTGTCGGCGGACTACTGTGCGAAGGTGGTTTGGCTCCGACTGATCTGTTGGTGGCGCCGCCGTGTGTGTGTGTGTGAGTGTGTGTGTGAGATTGCAGATGTGAATCAGGGAAGGAGATATGTGATATGAGAGAAAATAGTTATTTAATTGGTGAGTGGGACCCACATAAATTTATGTGTATTGACTAACTTACCCTAATTATTGGACAAATGCACATATTTGACCGCACTATGATCAAATAATTACCAGAATGCCATTAAAGATTGACTATTTTTAATTAATTTTGACTTCATCATAACCATTGAAGTAGTAGATCCAATGATCCAGGTACATTCTCATTTCTCACATTAAGAGTCATTCTCATATGATCCCTTACCTATATATATATATATATATATATATACACGTATATAATAAATATTTTTAATTGTTGATCCATACATCATACAAATATTGTTTTATATTAAGTGGTGTTTAATTTGATTTTTTTTTTTCACACATTATTGTTGTATATTAGTTAGTGACGAAAAGCATTGAGAGGTTGACACTATCATTGGAAGAAATGAGGAAGCTAGGAGGGGGAAGAAATTGGGAAGAATGGTAATCTATCCAAGCAGAACTTGATGCAGCCTTAATGTCAGAAGAAAAGTTTTGGCAATAGAAGTTAAGAATTATGTGGCTTAGAGAGGGGGACCGCAATACCAAATTCTTCCATGCAATGACTGTACACAGAAGAAGAAAGAATGCCATAACAAGATTGGTTGAGGGCAGAAGAACTTTTGATACTAAGGAGGCCATAGAGGAACATGTGATTGACTTCTATGAAAAGCTGTTCACCTCTGAAGGTTCCAGTGATGAAGAAGAGGCCTTAAGTAACATTCACCCAGTCATTACTCAAGCTATGAATGATGAACTAGTTAAAGCTGTGGATAAGGCTGAGAATAAAGGTGCTTTGTTCCAGATGAATCCTCTCAAGGCTCCTGGTGAAGATGGAATGACTGCCCTCTTTTATCAACATTTCTGGCATGTGCTTGAGGAAGATGTTTGCACTGCTGTGACTTGTTTCTTTGAATCAGGCCAAATCCTCAGGTACTGAAACCAAACCTTGGTTGCTTTAATTCCAAAGTGTCCTGCTCCTACTTCCTTGAGTCAGTACAGGCCAATAAGCTTGTGTGGAGTAGTGTACAACATAATCTCTAAAATCTTGGCTTCTAGATTGAAATGTTATCTTGATGTCTATGTACACCCTGCTCAAGCTGCTTTTATACCTGGAAGACAACTAATGGACAATGTTATAATAGCCCAGGTGACTTTTTATTATCTTAATAGACACATAAATGGACCCCATTGTTTTATGGCTCTGAAGTTAGATATGCTAAAAGCTTATGACAGAGTGAAGTGGAGGTGTATGAAGAAAACAATGGAGAAGATGGGCTTCGCTGCGTTTTTTATTAAGTGGGTTATGGCATGTATAACCTCATCATCTTTCTCTTTTCTGGTTAATGGCAAGGTTGTGGGACATATTATTCCAACTAGGGGGTTGAGGCAGGGTGACCCAATTTCACCCTACCTCTTCCTTTTGGTTTTTGATATCTTTTCATCTCTTATTCAGTTAGCAGGAGAGAAAGGTCATTTCAGAGGATTGAGAATTGCTAAAGAGTGTCCAACCATTACACACTTACTGTTTGCTGATGACTCATTGGTATTCTGCAAGGCTGACCAAGAGCAAGCTCTGAAGCTAATTCAGATTTTGCAGACCTACCATAGCTTCTCTGGCCAAAGGGTCAACATGTCAAGGCTGACCAAGAGCAAGCTCTGAAGCTAATTCAGATTTTGCAGACCTACCATAGCTTCTCTGGCCAAAGGGTCAACATGTCAAAATCAACTGTCTTCTTTAGCAGGAATACACCTCAATCTACCAAGCAGACCCTATGTTCCCTACTGGCAGGTGTTCAAGCCCATAATTCTACCAGGTACCTGGGACTGCCCTTAGGGATTGGGAAATCTAAGAAGGAGGCTTTTGATTTCATTCTACAGGCAGTGAGAAAGAGACTGATAAGATGGCAAAACTCATGCCTATCAACCGCTGGAAAAGAGGTACTGGTCAAAGCTGTTATTAATGCATTGCCAGTGTTTGCTTTGAGTTGTTTTAAGCTGCTTGTGTATATCTGTCAAGAGTTAAACAAGATTACACGTTCTTTCTGTTGGAGTAGAGGCACCAAGCTAGAGAAAGAGATTCACTGGAAACAATGGAAGAAGTTAACTGTGCCAAAATCAAATGGTGGGTTGGGATTCCTTGATTACAAGCTTTTTAATGAAGCATTGATCCTGAAACAGCTTTGGAGACTTACAACTCACCCTGAACTTCTAGTGAGCAGATTGATCAAAGCTAGATATTACCCCTTAACCTCCATCTTTGAAGCCAAAAGGACAAGCTCAGCTTCATGGTTCTGGAACAATTGGGTTGATGTTATTCAGATTTTAGCCAAGGGTCTGTGCAGGGAAGTTGGGAAACAAAGATCAGTGACCACAGCTGGGTTACAACACTTCACCATATGAGCCCAAGACCTCTGGGAGCTGAGCAAACATCTTTACACTGGGTTCATGACTTGATCAATGATGATGAGAAGAGCTGGAACACTCATATTTTTACTGAAGTTTTTTTCAGAAAATGACAGAAGGGCAATTCTAGATGTTGACGCACTGAATCCTGAGCGACATGATAGTTGGAGATGGAGTCTGGACAAGCAAGGAAGATTCTCTGTAGCAGGGTCTTAGAAGTTGTTGATGGAAGCAAAGATTGTGGGGATGGATATGCCTGAGAGCAGTCCTGCAGGTGACAATGATAAGAAGATTAGAGACAGGAGTTGGAGGATGAGAGTGAATGGGAAGGTGAAGCACTTCATTTGGAAGTGCTTCAATGGAATTCTACCTGTCAGCATCAAACTACTAAGTATTAAACTAAGTATTAAACTACTTTATGAGCATCAATGGAACTCTACTTCGTTTGATGGAAAGTCTACTTTATGAGCAAGCTATTAAGTATTAAACTACCATTCCATCCATCAAATCAGGAGAGGAGCGTCGACAGATGTACTAGAATTTCTAGGGATTTCCATATCGAAGAGGTCAACTTTGCCTCAACGAACGAAGCGAAGTTCAGTCATAAAGATAAGGAAAGAAAAACTAGCTCTGATCTATCACGTATCAGGAAAGACTGGAAAATCACAGAAATCTTTCTAAAGAAAAGAATAAGAAGCAATTTCCGGAAATGAAAATTGAAATATCTTTTGCCCAGCGAGATCATCCTCCAATTCTCTCGAGACATATCGGGCTCATCGAGTAACTAAATCCCAACACAACAAATGTTGGAATTTGGAAAATATTTAGCTTGGAGTATTCGAGCCACTAATGAGCCTGGATAAAAATCTCTATTAGGGTCCGGTTAGAGCACTGCTTCAACAAGCTCTTCTCTTTGCTATACGCAATTCTCTTCTTTTTTTCTCAGGTGGATATAATCTGCAAACAATGTGGAGAATAGGAGGAGTCTATAGAGCATCTATTCTTTTCCTGCAGGAAAGCCAGAAGGGTATGGAAGCTAGCTAAAGTTCAGTGGGATGGAGTTCTTACGGTGAGACATCATTTAGGCTTTGGTGGTGGCAGGTACTATCTCCTGACTCTTCTTGTATTTCTGAGGACCGCATACAACTGACCACATATATATTGTGGTGGTTGTGGAGGTCTAGAAACCTATGACTATTTGAGAACACTTGGATGCCTGAAGAGGTGCTTCTGAAGAATGCTTGGCAAGAATGGCAAGAGTTTGAAAGGACTGGTAGCTCGAGGATCTAGTTGTTGTGTTTTTCTTTGTGTTGTTGATTTTTCTGTTTTTTAGTTATGGAGAGTGCAGGTTTAGTGGTGTCAGTTTGTGTTGTTTTTTTTTTTGTTTAATGTGTTGCTAGATTGGCTGTTCAACGACCTTGAGTCTCAGGGGATTGTTCCTGCTTAAGGTTCGTGGTTGGGTTTGGCTATAGACCACTCTTTAAGTGGATCTCTCAGTATTTGTGTGCGATTTTTTATTTCGGATGTTTGTTACCTGTGTTGCAAGAACATTGTTCTTCGTTTTTTTTGATATGTAGAGCTTTCTATCGCTTGGAAAAAAAAAAAAAAATTGGTCTCAACTTTGTTAAATATCACACGAGAAGCAAAATACAAAATAAAAAATTATAAATAGATATGCATAAAAACATGATTTGAATAATAGTTTCAGTGGAGGAGTGTTTCTCAGCTCAGGAAGCCAAAGCCATATTGCGCATCACTGGCCTTGATCCTACCAAAAGGACAGATTGACTTGGACAGTGATAGAAAATGGCAGCTTCTCAGTGGCCTCTGCCTACTCAAAAATGATTCTGGACAAATTTCTTCTCATGGACTCACCTGAATCCAGTCAAGACCAAAGCTTACTTAAGAATAATAGAATGAGAAGTTGAAGGCTGAAAGTTAAACCCAAAGTGAACATGTCCTGTGGAGAGGCATGAAAAACATACCTGTCAACAACAACCTCAGTAAGAAAGGACTGCACATAGATCAAACCTGTAAGATGTGTGAAAAGGATCAAGAGACTCAAGAACATCTTTTCTTCCACTACAAGAGAGCTCAGTTAATCTGGAAAATCTCTCCTGTCTCTTGGGATGGAACTCAGACATATACAGACAACTTTAAGCATTGGTGGCCAAAAGTATGCTCAGTCAATACTTCTCCAACTGCAGAAGCCAGGCTTCAACTATCTTCTTACATCTTATGGTGGATGTGGAAGACTAGGAACTTGTGGATTTTTTTCTAAGATTTGGAGATCTGAGCAGGATACCATCAACTTGGCCATGAAGGAGTGGACTGAATTTTCTAATGTACATAATTTGGTTGTTTAATTTGCTTGGTTGTGCTGTTAGTTGCTTTTCTTAGTGATTTGAAGATTATTTAGGCCGGTTGTGGAAGTGGTTAATCTTTTTTGCGTGCCTGTTGGACTGTTAGTTCTTCTGGGCTTAGGGTTAATGTGAACTCCCCTGATGCTTAGTTCTTGATAGCTGGGGAAGGTGCAATTAACCTTTTTGTGGGTTCTCTTACCTTAGGGTGGTTGATTGTATTAGGGAAAGTTTGCCCTCATTGTACATTTTTATTAAGCAATATATCCTATCCTTTCGAAAAAAAATAAATAATAGTCTGTCAAACAACTTAATTAGTGCATCACTATTAATATGACTTTCATACACGTTAATATGCTCATATATATAGAAGTGCGCCCAAATGAGAAAGGAGCACAATGAAAGAAATGAGAATGAATCTGGGCCATTGAATACATCATATCAATGATATGATCAAGTCAAACTTTAATGAATAATGGTCAATCATTAATGGAAATATCGATGTATATGATCAAGTCAAACTTTAATGAATAATGGTCAATTATTAATGGCAATATGGTAAATAAATATATACATGGTGGTCAAATGTACATATTTGACCACATAGTAAGGGTAATACGGATATTACACAAAATTACAACTCATCCCCCACTCATAATGGGCCCCACCCAATACTACCCACGTGATATCTCTCACCAACCCCACCAATCCCACCTGTACCAACCTTTCCCATCTCTCACGCACAAACACACACTTAAAATTCACACACACACACACACACACACACACACCACCACCACCACCACCACCACCACCACTCACAGCCGGACACAGCTATACACCGTCAGTTTCCACAGCCGCCATCATCGCATCTCCCATCCGCTTCGGCCGGGGTTACCTTGACATCGCCATGGTCAGCCGGCCCACTTCCACTAGCCCAATCGCATCCACATATCGCCCCCGCCCCAACCCAGTTGGTCTCGTCGCCGCCGAAGCGACAGTAAGTCGCCCGTCGTGCGCCACGCCTGTACTCACGGTGACAATCTCCATGTCGTGTGGAGTTGTAGATGAAGACGATGAAGAAGAACGTCGCCGAGATGGTGGGTGAAGGTGCACGTGGACAGAGGATGGATGGCNATTTTAAAATTTTTATTTTTTAGTATTTTAATATGTGTGGTATTCTTGTAATTTATTAAAAGTCTCATAAGTACACTTTATAATACAAATAAATGCACATTAAATTTACATAGAAACTTCATTAAATTATAGATTTTGCAATGCTTATCGTTCGGTTAATTAGTTTGTTTGTTTTGGTCATTTTAAATAATAATGTCGACATAGAGTCGAAATATTGAAAATTTTAAAAGTAAAAATAGATAATTAAATTTAAATATGGATTTGTTTGATCGATTTAAAAATTTACCTTAACTACTCAAAATAATTTATTATTTATATTATAAAGATATATTGAGTATTTTAAAATCTATATTTAATACTTTATATCATTTTTCGATTGAAATCGATAATGTGCATTCCTACGGACACTAGTGTGTAATTCATATAACATTATTGTACAATCTATTGAGCGGGTTTTCCTTTTTACGTGCATTTCAATTTTAGAAAACTTTAATAATGTGTATTCCAATCAATATTTTGCATCTGTCAAATTACTCGTACAATAAAAATATATTTAGTATTTTTTATATTTATTTAAAATTATATATTTTCGTTAGTTGAACATAAATAATATACATAGAAAATAAAATAATAATAATATTTTGTGTTTGATTTACACAAGAGAGAGAGAGAGAGAGAGACGTAATAGCTGGCAAGTGGCAGGATATGTAGTGGGTGGGGCCCACTGATGTTTTTGATTTACGAAATGTCCAAAATACCCTTAATGAGTGTTAAAATGTGGCTTTTTTTTGCCGTTGGATAATCCCATCAGATAACTACAATTTATTCTTATTTCTTTCACTAAGCATCATTCTCACAGGAGCGCGACCCTATATATATATAGGGTCACGCTCCAGTGAGAATGGTGCTCGGTGAAAGAAATAAGAATACATCATAGCCGTCTGATCGAATGATTCAATGACTTAAAAAAAAAGACAAAATTATACCTTCATTAAGGGTATTGCAATAATTTTACCACACAAATAGTGGACCCACTCCACATTAATAATTAATAATGTGCCAACTACCAGCCATCATAGTCTATATAGCGGGACCCACCTTTTCTCACCTACCCACCTCACCTTCTCTATCTCACACGTACAGACACACACAACACACATAACACACTTCCCGCTGATTACACAGTCGCCGGCGCCCGCCGTGCACCGCCGTCGTCGCCCTCCAGACCAGCATTAGACATCTTGTCCTCAGAAGTCCCCATTCTCGCCGGGAAATCCCGACCCTCGTCGGCTAACCTCTTTGCCACACCCATTCTAGCCGGGGAACGTCGTCTTATTCGACGCCGCTGATGTGGCCGTAAACGCCATTGACGAACGGAGGCGAGTGAGCTAATTTTTTGCAGAATTTTTAAGAAATCCCGCCATTGAATCATTAATTTCGAATTTTAAAATTGTTTTGAATTCATTTTGTGGTAAATTGATTAATTATGGAAACAAAATTGATTATGATTTTTAATATAAAATAATATGTAGTATTCCATTATAAAATTCCACGGCAACATTCTAAATATTGGAACGATTTAGTAGAAAAATTATAGTCTATGGAAAATCTCTTCTAAAATTATTAGATGGAAATTAACTGGACCTATTAAAATCACGTCGGATCAAAATCATATACAAATTAGTTCTGTCGCCATCTCTCCCAAAATCTGATCCAAACAAATCAAAGCCACACTAATCGTCCCAAAATTAAATTCAAACCATTTCTCCAATTAGGGCTCGACATGAAGAGATGGGCACGGTGGAGCTCCATCGGGTCTTCTCCATGCTAGATGAACGACGATGGCAACATAAGCGGGGAGGAGCTCTCATGATCTGTGTGCCAGAGGATAAACTACAAAAGTTGATCTGGAAGATAGACGCTGAGGAGTTCGGCGCCTTGTTCGCGGCGTCATTGGAAAACGGCAGAGGCGACAAGGGGGACGGCGGATGAGCTGAGGTCAGTGATGGCAGCGCTGGGGTTGAAGTAGGTGAAGACACCGGAGGAGTACCAGAGTATGGTCGTCAGGGTCGACTTAGGTAGAGACGTGAGGGTCAACTTCGCACTTCCGACAGATGATGTAGTGCTACCGCTTCCTCAAGGTAAATTTATTGTTTTTTTTTAATAAATTTTATTGTTTTGCTGTGTAAGTTTAGTTTTCATTCACTTGGACATAAAACAAAAAACTTTGCTTATTTTATGTATCAAAATGTAGTGAAAAAGAAACAACCGAAGCAGTGGGCTGCTTGGACCCATCAAGAGGAAGAAAACTTTTGCCCTACGGCAAGTTGGCAAGGTAAACTATCTTCTACTTTTTTACAGATCAATTCTTAGAAAAATCATGTTTTATCTATTTTGGATGAATTCTGACAATGGAAAGCTTTTTCTTTTCCTGTAGAATTTTGAGAAAATCATTAGCCGTGTCCAGAGCAAAAACAATTCATGTGATTTTTCATGAAATAGATTTTTCACCGGTTAAAAGGATCAGGTGATTTTTCATGAATCGGGTAACAGTTGATTTGAATTAGAGCACTGGCTGAAAAGAAATGAAGATGAAAGGCCAGGGCCCGGGGGCTCTTTCGATAGCCTGAGGGAGAAGAGAGGTGTTTACTATACGGATTCTGATAGATGGGGGGAGGAAAAGAGACGAGTCAGAGTGTTGGCGGTGGCCAGCCGAAGTTGAACTTACATCCGATTACATTACCGGTGGGTAAGGTCCAGAAAGAAGAGGTGGCCGGCATGGTTAAGCCGAATAGTAGCAATCCTTTTGATCGCGAGAGGAGGTGTTGAAGGTGAATGTAATGCCCCGTTTATTTGTGGATTATTTGGGAATTATTATTATTATTATTATTATTATTATTATTATTATTATGGATGATTATTATTATTGTGGTTTTATTAATATTATTGTTATTATTATTGAATGCCTAAATATTATTATTTGCCTAATTGTCATTAATTGCCTAAATGTATATTTTGATTATTAATATTATTATTTTAAAATAACATATGTATTAAATAAATATTATATCCGATTTTATTTTCTTTAATTATCGATTGAAGAACCGAGTTCGAGAGCCGGGTTATTTTGACGAAACCCGCATGGATCGGCCCGGTCGAACTGAACTCGCGCCCCGCTAACCGAACTGGCCGCCCGCCCGAACAGGTTTTTCCCCTTGCCCAAGACCCGGTTTCCCCTTGTGTGTGTGTGTGTGTGTCTTGAGGGTTAAGATAGAGAACCCTAGGCATATAAGATCGCGCTTCTCCTTCATTCTCGACTGATTAAACACGCCGCAACCTCAATCTCTTTCTTTTCCCGATCGCTCCCTCAGCATCTCTCTCACTTGCTCTCGTCAAATTTTTCTCGCCGTCAACGTCCCTTCCTCTCTTTTCTTTTATTTTTTCGATCACCATCATCCTCTTTGCATAACCCTCGCCTACAACTCCTCCTCACCGTCCAGTCACGCCGCGACCACCCTCTTCCACTCGCAACGCCGCCGCGACCAGTCCTCCCTTCCCGACGAGCACCTACGCAACCTGCAACTGCTTCTCCGTGCACCACAATGAACCAGCAGGAGCTCCGACGAGTCGCTCTTGTCCATCACAGCAACTTAGAAGGTCCCAATGGCCCTCTCTCCTCCACGACCTCAGCAACTCTGGCGAATCCCTTCTCACGCGCAGCGACTCCGGCAAGTTCTCCTCTCTCTGCGTGCAGCCCACGAGCAATTTTCAGTGAACCCCATCCGCCGCGACCCTCTGCCACGACCAGCAGGCCCTCGACGACCCCCTTTCGATGCATAGACGTGCACCGGCAGCTACTGCTCTTCCTCCGCGAGCCGCGCGTAGGCCGTCGAGCGCCACCATGTGTTTCTCCGTCACTCCCGTTTGCCTCCTTCGACCCGTTTTTCGAACGTATCCCCGAGAACGGTACCGAGGCTTAACTTTAACCCTTTTCGATCTTTTATGATGTGTATTTTATTTGTACATGTATTTTTTTTTTCGAAACGATAGAGATATCATGTAACGCGCACAAATGTGCAAAGGCCAACGACCCAGACCAAAAACACAGCAAAAACAACATACAAAACTACGAAATGACCAACTAAACAAAAACTACTTAACGACACAATTAAACTAAACGAGCCCTTCCAAAGCAGCAACACCTAACCGAACCAGCGGAATCAAGTCGACCATGAATCCCACAGCTAGAGGCACCGACCCTGAAACTGCCAAAACCACTCGGTTGCCTAACGGTGTCGAAACCCCAACCCCGGAACCGCACGAAGTCAACCCGCACCACGGCCACAACACTAAATAGCCCCGAATGGAAGATATAGTGCCACGGCCCCAGCCCCAGACCCCGAAACGCCTGGACGCTGCCCAAAATCACCATGCCGCCGCAGCACCACCCCGGCCAACACCACTGGCAGAGGGATTGACGCAACGGCCCCCATCGATCCAAAATCAGAGTACAGCGGGGGATGGAATTGAGGAGCATCGCCGCCCCGTCGCCCAGCAGAAAGGTCGCCGAGCAATCGAGCCGTGTCCTGCCCCAAGATTTTCACCACGGCACCACCACCGCACGCCAGAGAAGCCACCATTGTTGATATTGGATGTATATGTTTGAGCCGTGTATAATTCAATTATGTGTTGATCTCTTCAGTTCGTGCGAACTCGAATGAGATCACGTTGAAACGTGTCAAGTTGCTGTAGATTAAGGAACTTAGGATCATCATGGAAAAAATGGTTTTGACCTTGTGTCAAATTGACTTGTATGTTGGGAGTTATGAATTTTCGAAGTCTTTATTGCTGCCGAAATTTATTAAATTCGTGATATATTGTGTATTGCGTCAATTAATGTGAATTTTTGTGTGAGGGTCCTCTGTTAAGTATGCATTTCATGTAAAAATTTCAGATTAAAATACTAACTGTAGCTATTTTAATTAATTAATGTGATTTCTGGGCAGAATCGTGTTAATTGCATAGAAAATTGAGATGTGCCCCAAATCTATTGATATTTAAGTATGTTGTCTCTATGGCATATTGGCGTGTTGTGTAAAGTTTTCAGCATTTTTGGACTTCGGTTGCTATGGTTAGAAATTGTTTGAAGTATTCTGCAGAACCTTGTTTTAATTTTGATAAATTGACCTGATGTGGTAAATTGATGAAATTTGGTGTCTGGACTTATTTTGTGATGTGTTGGCTGTTGTAAAAAGATTTGTATTTATTTGGATTCATTTTGGTTCAGCTTTGTTAAAAATTCAAACTGCAGAATATATTTTAAATTTTTTTAATTCTTGTGTTAAATGTTAATAGCTGAAATTTTTATATGTTGTTATTAACATGCTGTAGCTGCTCGTTTATAAATTTCATAGGTTAATTCTTTATGTACGTCTGGTTGTAAATTTATGCCCGTTTTTGCTGAAATCTTGTTCGAATTTTATAAAATTGAGTTTATTGAGTAAAAGGCTGAAACTTGGTGAAGGGAGGTGAATTTTGTGTTAAAATGTCAGAGCCTAACTCGTTGGTTTGCTGGAAAGGATCCTACAAACCGTTATACCCGGGGGTGAGAAGGTTTCCAGTTACTTCCATGCCGTTTTATCTGGAAGGTTTTTGTATGTACGTAGGAGGTTTGCGATAGGACAGGGTAGGGAGTTAGACCTTGGATTCTATGCATATTGTATACTGTGTTATTATTTTAAAATCTTTAAACGAGATAACTGTGCGATAACGGTGAGCTTGTTGGTGATGCTCACCCCCATTATTTTTCTGTTGTTTTCTCTTCCTTTCTTTAGGTTGAGCTGAGCTGGTGGCAGTGGCGTAAAGACGAGCTAGATGATGGTCGTTGGTCAATTATGGTATCGTTATTTTATGCTTCCGCCTGTTTATGATCTGATGAACTGATACTTGACTTTGTTTTATTTTCCTGCATTGATTTGGATAATTAAGTTATGTCAGATTTGAACCTTTGAGATTATGATTTTACTTAATGGTTTTTCTGGAACTTAATAAATGTTGGCTTATTGTTTATAACTGTTAGTTATGCATGTATAGATATTACCTTATAGTTTTATGCTTGGCTTTATGTGATTGTTTATTTGTTTAATTTATTCTTGATAGATAAGTAGCGCCCGTTGAGTTTTAAATTTTAATTTGGGATTTTGCAAAAAATTAACTATGATTTCTATAAATAAATTCGGCAAATTCTTTAAAATAAACGGGGCGTGACAGTTTGGTATCAGAGCTAGTCTGCGTTTCTCTAGACTATCTCTAGTGTTAATGTGTTTATGACCATTTGACCACTCACTTTCGTCTCGCCGCGCCAGCTCAAGGTATGTATTCATGAGTGATAAGACATTGCTTGTGATATAATTTACACTCCGTTTATACGGACTTGAACTCTAGTGGTATAAAGTTAAGTTCCAACTTTAGAGGTTCTTGTTGTGAGTTTTATTGTTGATTTATTCTATTTGGGGCTTAGGAAATCTATCCACCTTTGGGTATTGAAACTCTAGTGTTTCTCGGCGAACTCTTGACTTTCCTTATTATTTATTGTGCTAAATTTATTTGGCCTATTCAATGTAGAACTATGGCCAATTGCAATACCCACAATGCTCGCAATCGGCAGCCATCCCCGTATCCTTCCTCGCCTCCATCTCCACATCACCACCAAGCCCCTCCGTCCATGGACTTTACTAGGCTCTTAGTCCAGTACCAGAACATGAATGCACCCACCTTCTCGGGGACTGAGAACCTCACCGCGGTGCTTGAATGGATTAAGGAGCTCGACAAGATTTTCGCTGTGCTCCCTCTTCAGGATAGACAACGTGTATCTCTCGCCGCTTTCCACATGAAGGTAGATGCTTCCGACTGGTGGATTGACCACTAGGCTCGGAGACCAGAGGCTGAGCTTAACGCTCTCACCTGGGATCAGATGAAGGCGATGGTCCGAGGCAAGTTCCTCCCGCAGAGTTTTTGTGACCGAATGGAGCACGACTTCTATCATCTGCAGCAGGGCAACTCCGGCGTGGACAAGTACATTCGCACTTTCACCAGGATGAGCCTCTTTGCCCATGACACTGTGAACACTAATGAGAAGAAGGCTTGTAAATTTCTGAAGGGGCTAAACCAGAGGATCCGTGAGCTGGTTGAGAGTCACGGACTGATGTCTTATGCCGACACTGTGAGTCGGGCTCAAGAATTGGAGAGTTGTCTCATCCCGATAGCTTCAGTTCCATCATATTACCATGCTGCTGAGCCTGTCCAGGCTGTACCACCTGTCGTTCCTCCTCAATCTTATCAGTTGCTGCTCATTTATCAGACGCCTTATCAGTACCCTTTCCCCTATGCTATCGTTTTCCCATCCTCTAGTTCCAACAAGAGGAAGAATGATCCCCAGAACCGCAATAAGGGCAAGCGTCCTAACCATGGTGCGCACCAGCCTCAGTAGCAGCAGCCTGCGGCGCAGTTTGCTCAGCCCCTCCGCCAAATTCCTGCTGGAGGCCCACTGTGTAGAGCATGCGGGATAGTCCATGAAGCCAATATGTGTTGGGCTACCGACGTGACTTGCTACAACTGCCAGAGAAAGGGTCATTTCTCCCGTGCCTGCCCAGAACCTCGGAGGCCAGATTAGCATCAGCAACAGCAACAGCAGCACAGACAACCCCCACCTTAACAGTAGAGGACAGGAGGCCAGACCCGTGTCTACACTATCACCCACGACGAGGCAGCCAACAACGCAGGTACCATGTCCGGAATGCTTTCGATATCCAATATGCCTATTTTTGCATTATGTGACACTGAAGTAACCCATTCATTTATCTCTATCCGATGTCTTGAGACCTTAAATGTGTGCAAAGTACATGCGTAGGTTAACTTGAGAATACCTTAGCCTCGAGATAGACGGCGGTCAATTTTCTTTCATGATTTATTTTAACTTTGAACCAAAGTGGCGTACGTGAGAATCATCGCATAACTAATTGGGAAGAGCCTCGACACCTTTCTAGGGATGTTTTGTGATAGGAAACCTCTTAAGGAGGGTAGTCGAGCTTGATGTAAGCACATCATGAGGTGCAGAGCCGTCATCATTTCTGAAATTATGTTCATCGTAAATCTTTGAAAACTCTCGTTCTTTTTCCTTCGGAGTTTCGAGAGTGATCCTTTGTACTTCTTTGACTTTTGCAATCCTTTGAAAACCCTTATTTTTGGTTCGTTTGGAGTTTCCATTTTAAGATTTACATCCTTATGTATTTATTAAGACGAGTATTTTCATTTTTCCGCTTGTCTTACATTGTTCTTTCGATTGTGGTGATGCCTTTCAGTCTGGGTACCCCATTCATACCCGAATAGGTTTGTCGTGGTTTTTATTGTTGATGACCTATGTTCGAGACGCGATCGAGACGAGTCAATTGAGGAGGCTTTGTGGTGAGATCCGGAAACGTGAAAATCTTAGCAACATAGAAATTGAGCTCATTTAGGACTACCGGCACGATTAGCTACCGGCGAAAGAGCTGACGTGACGGCCGACACTGTTAGTCGGAAGAGTCATGCGAGCTGATCATTTTCATTGTTCGACAAGGACCGCTGAGTTGGGATTATCCCTAGCTGAGGATGCCGATATTCAATTTCTATAGGATATTCCTCCGTATCTCTAATGTTTGCTATCCGTCTGAATTTGTATAGTGTGGGGAAGATTTGATGATTTTTAAGCCCTGAACCTTTCGAGTTTGTTAATACCTAAATGCTTGGAGAAAATGTTTTTGTTGAACCCTAATGATTGTCGTTTTGGAGGTTTTGTGAAAACCTTTCCTTTCGGGTTACCTCAGATAGTGCGAACCTTGAATAAGAGAAATTCTTTTCTGTACCTCGAACCAAGTGCCAACACTGACTGGGTGTAGTCACGTGAAGTGGTGGTCGGGCACGCGAGCTCGTGCTAAGAGACGTGAGGCACTGCAGGGCCGATCGTTGACTCGCACGAGAGCTGCAGCCACCATCATCGAACGCCGGAGCTCCCCAAGCCAGTGTGTGCGGCTGAACTTTGACCTTGCAGCTGGTCTCCAAACAGATGTATGCACACGTCCCAACGCGCCGCTTATGCAGCGCCAGTGTGTGTAACATCTCTCAGGTGACAGTGCATTTAACCCCGAGCTGACTATGTCTTTTTAGATCGTAAGTATGGGATTATCGAGCATCCCTATTTGAGAGACCGTTTCTGCGATAGGTATGTGGTGTGAAATTTCTTGCCATGCTTGTAGCGATGGATAACGAGTGACGATCTTGATGGTACCGTACGAGGTTCTGAGTACGGAAAGAGGTGTTGTACGCCTCGGATTCTGGGAAGAGAGGAACTATCAGCCACACTTTGTTGGTTCTTTTGGGATTCTCGACCGAGTCGATGACTTAGCCTGACGGTTGACCCTATCACCGGAGCTTGCTAGAATGCACGACCTGTTCAGTGCCTCGTGGAGAGGGGACATGTGCGTGACTCTGGGCACATGGCGAAATTTGACGAGCTGCATGTGGGCAGAACCTTACCTTTGATGAGGTACCGGTGACCTACTGGATTGACGATTCCATCAGGGAGAGTCCAGGAGAGGTACTCGTCAAAGTCCGGCGGGGTAATCGTGGCTAGTGCGGTGTGACTTGGTGGAGTTGGGAGATTCGGACGGAATCCGAGTTTAGTGGTCTAAACTTCTCTCTTGCGTCAGTTGTTCTGTTAGGATGACTTTCTTTGATTTCCGGGGACGAAAATCGTTTAAGGAGGGTAGACTGTAATGCCCTGTTTATTTGTGGATTATTTGGGAATTATTAATATTATTATTAATATTATTATGGATGATGATTATTATTGTGATATTACTAATATTATTGTTATTATTATAGAATGTCTAAATATTATTATTTGCCTAATTGTCTTTAATTGCCTAAATGTATATTTTGATTATTAATATTATTATTTTAAAATAATGTATGTATTAAATAAATATTATATCTGATTTTATTTTGTTTAATTATCGAGCGAAGAATCAAGCCCGAGAGCGGGGTTATTTTGACGAAACCCGCATGGATCGGCCTGGTCGAACCAAACCCGCGCCCCGCTAACCGAACCGGCCGCCCACCCGAATCGGTTTTCCCCTTGCCCAAGACCCGGTTTCCCCTTGTGTGTGTGTGTGTGTGTGTGTGTCTTGAGGGTTAAGATAGAGAACCCCAGGCATATAAGATCGCGCTTCTCCCTCATTCTCGACAGATTAAACATGNGCAACGCCGCCGCGACCAGTCCTCCCTTCCCGGCGAGCACCTACGCGACCTGCAACTGCTTCTCTGCGCGCCACCACAAACCAGCAGGAGCTCCGATGAGTAGTCCTCGTCCATCGCAGCAACCCAGCAGGTCCCGACGACCCTCTCTCCTCTATGACCTCAGCAACTGCGGCGAATCCCTGCTCACGCGCAGCCGCTCCAGCAAGTTCTCCTCCCTCCGCGTGCAGCCCACGAGCAATTTTCGGTGAACCCCGTCCACCGCGACCCTCTACCACGACTAGCAGGCCCTCGACGACCCCCTTTCGATGCACAGACGTGCACCGGTAGCCGCTGCTCTTATTCCGCGAGCCGCGCGTAAGCCGTCGAGCGCCACCGTGTGTTTCGCCGTCACTCCCGTTTGCCTCATTCGACCCGTTTTCCGAACGTATCCCCGAGAACGGTACCGAGGCTTAACTTGAACACTTTTCGATCTTTTATGATATGTATTTTATTTGTACATGTATATGTGATCATTGTTGATATAGGATGTATATATTTGAGCCGTGTATAATTCAATTATGTGTTGATCTCTTCGGTTCGTGCGAACTCGAACGAGATCACATTGAAATGTGTTAAGATGCTGTGGATCAAGGATCTTAGGATCGTTATGGACACAATGGTTTTGACCTTGTGTCAAATTGACTTGTATATTGGGAGTTATGAATTTTCGAAGTCTTTATTGCTGCCGAAATTTATTAAATTCGTGATATATTGTGTACTGTACCAATTAATGTGAATTTTTGTGTGAGGGGTCCTCTGTTAAGTATGCATCTTGTGTAAAAATTTCAGATTAAAATACTAACTGTAGCTATTTTAATTAATTAATGTGATTTCTGGGCAGAATCGTGTTAATTGCATAGAAAATTGAGATGTGCCCCAAATCTGTTGAAATTTGAGTATGTTGTCTCTCTGGTATATTGGCGCGTTGTGTAAAATGTTCAGAATTTTCGGACTTCGTTTGCTAGGGTTAGAAATTGTATTAAGTATTCTGCAGAACCTTGTTTTAATTTTGATAAATTGACCTGATGTGGTAAATTGCTGAAATTTTGTGTCTGGACTTATTTTGTGATGTGCTGCCTGTTGTAAAAAGATTTGGATTTATTTGGATTCATTTTGGTTCAGCTTTGTTAAAAATTCAAACTGCAGAATATATTTTAAATTTTTTTAATTCTTGTGTTAAATGTTAATAGCTGAAATTTTTATATGTTGTTATTAACATGCTGTAGCTGCTCGTTTATAAATTTCATAGGTTAATTCTTTATGTACGTCTGGTTGTAAATTTATGCCCGTTTTTGCTGAAATCTTGTTCGAATTTTATAAAATTGAGTTTATTGAGTAAAAGGCTGAAACTTGGTGAAGGGAGGTGAATTTTGTGTTAAAATGTCAGAGCCTAACTCGTTGGTTTGCTGGACCATCTTGAATTTGTGATTTCTCGGCAATTATTTTCAAAGTGTAGTTTTGTATTAAAGTTTGTTAGCCGATTCGTATGTTGCCTTGTTGTTTGATTTAAAATCTCTTATTTGAAAATGTGTGAACTCCAATAATTGGTTTGGTCGAGTCTAAGTCCAGAGTTTCAAAGTCCACAGGACTTCACGACCAACTTAGTCGAATCAAGTTCGACTAAGTCTGATTGTGTTTTCCTTTTTAAGTCAAGATAAGATGTTGATTTTAGTATCTTGACTTAATGTAGGTGTTTTGAGGTGTTGACCTCACCCTGATTTCGAGACTCGTACTTGTGATTTACCGCTTCAATCAGGTGGGCACATTTGTGATGTATTCCATAATTATCGCACTATTTATTCGTATGAAAGTTTCGTTTGAAAATTGTTGTATGCATGAGAACCCTAGTCTAAGTGTCCCGTTTGATAGTGCCTTGATAAAAGCATAAACAGTGGGAGGTCACCTGCCCATTGTATCCAGGAGGAGACTCCCCAAACCGTTGTACCCGGGGAGGAGTGGAACATCTCCACTGTCTCCTGGAAATGATCGAATGAACCGTTGTACCCGGGGGTGGAAAAGTTTCCAATTACTTCTATGCCGTTGTATCCAGAAGGTTGTTGTATGTACATAGGAGGTTTGCGATAGGGCCGGGTAGGGAGTTAGACCTTGGATTCTATGCATACTGTATACTGTGTTATTGTTTTAAAATCTTTATACGGGATAACTGTGCGATAATGGTGAACTTGTTGGTGATGCCCACCCCCATTATTTTTCTGTTGTTTTCTCTTCCTTTCTTTAGGTTGAGCCGAGCTGGTGGTGGCGGCATAAAGACGAGCGAGATGGTGGTCATTGGTCAATTATGCTATCGTTATTTTATGCTTCCGCCTGCTTATGATCTGATGAACTGATACTTGACTTGGTTGTATTTTCCTGCATTGATTTGGATAATTAAGTTATTTTATGCTTCCGCCTATTTATGTTAGATTTGAACCTTTGGGATTATGCTTTTACTTAATGGTTGTTCTGGAACTTAATAAATGTTTGGTTTGTTGTTTATAACTGTTAGTTATGCATGTATAGATATTTCCTTATAGTTTTATGCTTGGTTTTATCTGATTGTATATTTGTTTAATTAATTCTTGATAGATAAGTAGCGCTCGTTGAGTTTAAATTTTAATTTTGGATTTTGCGAAAAATTAACTCTGATTTTTATAAATAAATTCGGTAAATTCTTTAAAGTAAAACGGGGCGTGACAGTGAAGGTACCCGGCTCTCTACGGAAGTGATGATAGGATCCAGGCGTTCATGGCTAAGCTTCGGGTGCCTCTCACCAAGGAAATGGAATTTCATCTGGTCAGTGTCGTCCTGCTCATGTATATCGAGCGATTATGGATAAATTGGCTTACTTTTGAGAGATTAATTTTTAAAAATCTTAAGCTACATGTTTTTAGATTGCTCCATGTTTACTTTGAAATCTGAAACTTTTTTCTTGCCTTATTGATTTATGTTGATGGCATTATTCTTACAGGGAACAATCTAACTCAAATCACTGAGATTAAAAATCATTTAGATGCCTGTTTTACCATAAAGGACCTTGGTCAATTGAAATATATTTTAGGCATAGAGGTTGCTCATTCTGACAAAGTCATTAATCTTTGGTAAAGAAAGTATGCTTTGGACATATTATCTGATTCTGGTTTCTTAGGTAGTAAGCCTGCCACTACACCAATGGACCCAAGTTAAAATTAACTTCTGTACATGACACTGAATCAAATCTCATAGATTAAAAAGCTTATAGAAGATTGATAGGTAGGTTGCGATAGTTAACCATTATTAGATTAGATATTTCATATAGTGTGCAGACTCTTGGCTAACATATGTCCTAACCAACTGAAAAACATTTGGCAGCAGCTCACAGGCAGGTACATAAAATGCACTATTGGCAAAGGTATCCTTCTTCCTTGATCTTCAGAACTTCTTTTACATGGCTTTTCTGATTGTGATTGGGCAACATGTGTTGATACAATAAAAAGTATCACTGGTTTCATGTTTTTCTTGGGTAACTCCCCTGTTGGTTGGAAATCCAAAAAGTAAAATATAGTCAGGTGCTTTTCTTCTGAATCTGAATGCTGAGCACTAGCATCAGCCAATTGTGGGGCACAATGGCTACTTTACATTCTCAATGATTTAAATATTACTCATTCCCCTGTTGTTTGCATTTTTTCAGATAGTAAGTCTGTTATTTCCATTTCGCATAATCCTATTTTTTACGAGAGGACAAAACACATTGAGCTCGATTGCCACCTAATCCGAGACAAGATCAATCAAGGCAAGATCAAACCGCAGTACATATCCACAAAGGATCAACTTGTTGACTTGTTCACAAACGCACTAGGGCCCTCTCAGTTTCAGTAACACCTTTCCAAGATGACCATGGTTGATATCCATGCTCCTCTTCCGGGGTAGGGTAATAGCTTATATATAAAATCCTTCTATTTTATTGTATTGAACATTTACTATCTTACCTTTAAAATGTAAAATAGAACTAAAAGTGTGTTTAATTCGTTAGCAACTTTAGTCTCATATCACTTGTATAAATAGCATTCTAGGATTTGATGTTAGTCACTTTTGTATTTTTCATTTTACGATCAATAAGCAATCTCAGATCTCCCTTTTTTTTCTCTCGATATATCTCTCTCGCTCTGATCTTCATGATATTATTCGATTAATTCATCCAATAATCCATCTAGTTGTTAAATCAAATTAACTGAATAATTGAGATTGATTTAATGTAATTACTTGAATATTGATAAGATAAAAATACTAATTGTAATGCATCGGAATTCGCAATCAAATATCAATTATTGAGTAAATAGGTTCTAAAAACACTTAAAACCAACAAACTATTAACAAAAATGAGTCACAAAGAAATTCATAGCAGAGTTCCTATTTATTCATCATTATATTCCCAATGTATAATTGATGATAACTCAATCAATATCCATCCCAATTGTATGTTTTTACAAATAATCTATCCCGCTCGTTGCCTTCGTGAGCTAAATAAATACCATCACTTCGAGCTGACCAAATATAATATGAATATGGCTCATAAGATTTGACTTTAAAAACATCGAAACTTTTTTGTTTGGATCCCCACCACAGGTGACAGAAAAATAGAGTACGAGGTTGCACACAAAACTTCCAAGCAAAATATTCGTTAACCGAAATTGTATGGAAGCCAAGGTCATCGTCCCCAGAAGCACAGTGCAATGTGAGTTGTGATTTTGGTGGAAGATTATTGATGACACGAATGTGTTCTCGGCCTGTAAAAATACATGAACTATGTGCGGTGTGTAAGATGTTAAGCGCAATTGAAGAAAACAACACCAGAGTTGTCATCAAACTATGCCTCATTCTTTAGAAATTTTTTTATGTCCCATTTCACCCACAAGTGCACTTAATATATAGCTGTTTTAGTCTTGGGATTTATGATATCCAATATTTGCATACTAGAGAAGATTGATTGTTTCCAAATCTAATCGAAGAAATATTCGCATACTAGAGAAGATTGATTGTTTCCAAATTGTATTCCAAATCTAATCTAAGAAATCAATATCTATATCTATATATATATAATATATATACAAAAGTTTGGTATTTACCTGAAAAAGTAACCAAAATCCCGCTACAAATTTAAAACTTACTAATCTTGGTAATTTTTTTTTTTTTTTTAAAATTGTTTTGAATTCATTTTGTGGTAAATTTGATTAATTATGGAAACAAATTTGATTATGATTTATAATATAAAAGAATATGTAGTATTTCTTTATTAGATGATGCACGGCAACATTTCAAATATTAGAATGATTTAGTAGAAAAATTAAAGTCTATGGAAAATCCCTTCTAAAATTATTAGTGGAAATTAACTGGACCTATCAAAATCACGTCGGATCAAAATCATATACAAATTAGTTTTGTCGCCATCTCTCCCGAAATTAGATCCAAACAAATCAAAGCCACACTAATCGTCCCAAAATTAAATCCAAACCATTTATCCAATTAGAGCTCGACATGAGGAGATGGGCACGGTGGAGCTCCATCGGGTCTTTTCCATGCTCGATGAATGGCGATGGCAACATAAGCGGGGAGGAGCTCTCGGGATCTGCGTGCCGGAGGAGAATCTACGAGGGATGATCGGAATGATTGATGCCGAGGAGTTCGGCGCCCAGTTCTTGGCGACATTGGAAGACGGTGACAAGGGGGACAACGGATGAGCTGAGGTCGGTGCTGGCGGCACTGGGGTTGAAGTAGGTGAAGACGCCGGAGGAGTACCAAAGTATGATTGTCAGGGTCGACTTAGGTAGCGACGGGAGGGTCAACTTCGCACTTCCAAAATATGATGAAGTGCTGCCGCTTCCTCATGGTAAATTTATTGTTTTATTTTTATTTTTTCTTATAAATTTTATTGTTTTGATGCAGGGTAATTTTAGTTTTCATTCACTTGGATATAAAACAAAAAACTTTGCTTATTTTATGTCTTAAAATGCAGTGAAAAAGAAACAACCGAAGCAGTGGGCTGCTTGGACCCGTCAGGAGGAAGAAAACTTTTTCTCTATTTTGGATGAATTCTGACAATGGAAAGCCTTTTCTTTTTTTCTGCAGAATTTTGAGAAAATCAATAGCCGTGTCCAGAGATAGAACAATTCATGTGATTTTTATGAAATAGATCTTTCGCCGGTCAAAAGGATCAGGTGATTTTTCATGAATCGGGTAATAGTTGATTTGAATTAGAGCACTGGTTGAAAAGGAATGAGGATGAAAGTCCAAGGCCCTGGGGCTCTTTCGATAGCCTGAGGGAGAAGAGAGATGTTTCCTATACGGATTCTGATAGTTAGGGGGAGGAAATGAGACGAGTCAGAGTGTTGGCAGTGGCCGACCGAAGTTGAACATACAGCCGATTTCATTGCCGGTGGGTAAGGGCCAGAAAGAAGAGGTGGCCGGCATGGTTGAGTTGAAGAGTAGCAATCCTTTTGACCGACAGAGGAGGTGTTGAAGGTGAAGGTACCCGGCTCTCTACGGAAGTGATGATAGGATCCAGGCGTTCATGGCCAAGCTTGGGGTGCCTCTCACCAAGGAAATAGGATTTCATTAGGTCAGTGTTGTGCTGTTCATGTATATCGAGCGATTATGGATAAATTGGCTTACTTTTGAGGGATTGATCTTTAAAAATCTTAAGCTACATACTGAATGAAATAAATAAGAAATCTTAAGCTGAATTGATCCATTTACGGAATGAAACAAGTTTCGAGATCTTGCAACATCCAGTTCGATGAGGTGATCCAGTCTTACGGGTTCACTCAATGTTCAGATTAACACTACATGTATAAGAAGTATGACATAAATGTGGTGGTGTTTGTTCTGTTGTACGTAGACGACATCCTTCACACGAGAAACAATGTAGAGGTGTTGTCAGACGTAAATGTATGGTTGTTGGAGCAGTTTGATATGAAGGACTTGAGTGAAGTGGAACACATTCTCGACATCAAGGTGATTTGACATCGCGACATGAGAAGCTGTGCTTATCCCGATAATCATACATAGACAATGTCCTGGCCCGTCTCAGCATGCAAGACTTCAAAAAAGGTGCTCCTTTTTTGGCATGGAGTTTCACTATCCAAAGAGATGTCTCCCAAGACGCATTAGAAGATAGAGGACATGAGAAAGGTTTGTTATGCATCATCAATAGGAAGCCTCATGTATGTTATGTTATGTACAAGACTAGATAACTGCTATGTAGTAAGAATGGTGGACACGTATCAAAGTAACCCAAGATAGGGTCATTGGACCACTGTGAAGCATATACTCAGGTACATAAATAGGACCAAGGATTATATGCTGGTCTACTGATCTGACCAATTGATCTCTATAGGTTACACCAATTTTGACTTCCTATCATACCGGGATGAAAGTAAGCTATCTTAGGGTTTGTGTTTACTCTGAGAGGTGGATCCATAGTATGGACGAGTGTCAAGAAGAAATGCATGGCATAATCCACCATGGAGGCCAAGTACGTCGCAGTCTCTAAGGCAGCGAATGAAGCAGTATGGCTCAGGAACTTTTTGTTGAACTTAGATGTGGTACCAAGAGAAGTTTGGGTGGTTTCTCTACCCCATGTTGTATGTGTTGGAGTACGAATCATTTTTCGGCCAATTCTGATATCCTTGTAAAACATTGGCATTTGTATATTGTTCGCTAAAGTCTAGCTTGAAAGGTGAAGGGAAGACCTCGAACCCATGTCCTTGGACATCACATGCTCCGCAAATGTCATTAGTCATGGATTGCATTGACTGAGCTCCTCTTGCATTCAGCAGCAGCACCTATTTGGTGAGGTCGGCTATTTATTGGCCACCGCCTCGTTACCATGCTAGAATTCATTCACCATGGTCTTCTTTCCTCAGACACTCTCTTGAGACGAGTTGGTGCTCATTGTCTCGAAAATCCCCATCATTTCATTGGTCGTGCGTGCCTCAATGTCTCCACCGGCTGCATTGTCCATCATGTATTGAAAGTTCTAGTGGAGGGAGTCATAAAAGCAATGCACTAATAGCCTTGATGAGAGGTTATGGTGTGAGCCCTACCTCTAAAGGTCCTAGAAGCGCTCCCACACTTCATGAAGTGTCTTGCTTGGGAATTGTGCAAAAGAGACGAGCTAGGACCAAAATTTTTGTGTCTTTTGATTGGAGTAGTACCTCCCAATGAACTTGGAGTAGACTTGCTCTCATAAGATAAGAGAGTGGGGAGAAAGAGTCATGAACCACGCCTAAAATCGGTCCTTGATGTCTCTAGAAAGCACCGCATTTTCAATTGGTCCTTATTCAGGCCGTGGAGAGAGAACGTCTGAAGCACGTTATAGAATACATGGATGGAGTGAAGCGGGTCTTCGTTCGGGAGACCATGGAAGTACGGGAGTTGATTGTATTGAAATGCCTTGATCTCCTAGTTTTGAGCCGCTTGTCCCAACCGGATGCAAGAGGTTACTGGTCCGATCACCGATTGAGCCAAATCATGAAGGAAGTAGCGATGGGCTTGATTATTACCACTGTTTCCTTCATTTTTCCTTGTTGCTTGTTGTAATGATTCTTCTCATCATTTTCTGGACTAGAGGGTTCGGGAGTAAAACTTTCCAAGAGTTCAATAAAATCCTTTTGGATGGACTCATCTTTTGGGATGATGCCGCATCTCATCTTCTTCTACGTATAGCCAAAAACAAAGGGTTCATGAGCACCAGTGATACACTAAACATAATAAAACAAAAAATAATCAACAAATAATCAAACAACTTCAACTAGAAAATAACGAAGAACAAAAAAATAAGAGAACCTCAACTAATGATCATAGAAAGTAAAAAAAAAAAAAAAACAAAAAAACTTAGACAAAACAAAAGAAATAGAGCGAAACACGAAAAACAATTGAATAGGCGCACAAAACAAATTCTAAGCCTTCCTCGACAACGACACCATTTTGTTGTAGTTATTTTTACCGGAGTTCATTCGAAAGAATCGATCCCCAGGTCGTATCTCAAGGAAGGCCAACTGGAGTATGTTGCACGTATATTCAAACACGAAAAAGTGAAATGAAATCCTAAACACTGTAATTCAAAATGATTTTGGTTTAAATTATCAACTAATGATATTCCAAGAAGATTAAATACCCAATTTATACCTTTTAAACAAGTTCTAGATATTGATAAAGAGGCTGGGGAGTCGGGGATAATCATTTTTTGTTCCAAACACAAAATCAGGCAATCAAATATTTGGTTACAAGGATTTAACTAAACTGCATGTCTAGAGATTTATCCTCAATAACTTTTCGTAACAAGAGAATAAACATAAACGACTAATTGTCAAAACCGAATAACACGTAGGCAATACAATTACGAACTAGCCTATCCGATACAAGTCTAGGTCAAACAACTCCCCTCCTTTCGCTTCTAAAGTTGTTAACTAGATTAGACGATGATCAATTGACTAACCCTAAGAATCAAACAACTTGCATAGATTGAACAATTCACAAACACTGTACTCACAAGAACCAGAACAATCATCCCTTATCCCTAGCGATTGAATTTAGGTCATCATATTGAAATGAACAACAATAATCATGATAATCAAATAAATTACATCCATGGACAACAGGGAAAAGAAGGCTTATGATTAATCTTAAGTCGAATGGTAAATCACATGTTTCTGTGATATATACTTGAAATAAACATGTTCGAAAATAGTACAACAATTGTAGAATTGTAAAATTAAAACCTTTTAAGTATAGCCTATGCTTCTGTAGTTTAAACATAAAGTACCATAAAATATACCTATCATAAAAATCTATCTTAAACAAAAATATGTGTTAACAATTAGAACACGGGTTGTTCATCATAGATTTGAGAACACGAGCTCAACAAGCTTACAATTAGAACAACCCCACTTCATACTAGAGAAATTTGCATAAAATCCTAACACTATGAAGTCACATGTAGTTCTCTCCTGTCCAAGGATTGAATCAATCTCATCCTGTGCTTTCTTCATTTTGGAAGGATACTACATTACTCCGTCGGGGCTCGACCCTCTGCCGTCGGCGACCTTCGCCACTCACGAGCCTGAAGGGACCGCCGCACGACCATAGCCATCCTCTTCAGTCGCCGAAACCGCCGTGCCGCTCCACCCAGTCGAAAGGCGAGTGGAACCCCGCAGCCCTCCGCTGCCAGCTGTCATCACCTGACATTGGTAGAAAAAAAGAGAAGAATAAATCAAGAAAATAAGTATGAAATTCAAAGAAGAAAAATGGAGAAGGAAGAAGAAGAAAAAGAAGAGAGTGGAGGAGATGGGGAGTTTTAATGCAATAAAATGTGAAAACCGTATTTGGCCAAAGCACATTTCAATAATTAAGAAAATAATTATATTTAAACCATCATTCTAGTATTATGCAAATAAATATGTTAGTTTTAGTTGTTTTGATAAATTTTATATATGAGTAGTATAAATGTAATAAAAATGATATTGTGTGGTGCACAAGTACTTTCCCTTTTATAATATCGGGTAGTTATGAAAATTTGCGTATAAATTACATTATACGTCTCTTTTGAAAATTTTTATTACTCTTTTGTTATAGTGGATAATTTATAATCCACATTTTCCCACTTTTATTCATGTTATGCGTTTTTAAGGACATTATTAGAGCATCTCCAATGCACTGTGAATTGCTGAATTGTAGAAGAAGTTCAATCAAAATTGTCTTCAACCGTGAATGTCTAGACTCTACACACAATGACATGGCATGAAAGAGAAAGAATAAAATGCAGAAGTCCTTCTACATGTAGAAGGCTTGTTAGACATGACGAATCATTCTTTTCCCTTTAATTACTTCTTTTTTATTTTAATTAAACTATATCATTTGGTTAAGAAAGAGTCATAAACTGCCAAACGCACGTAGAATTTCTTTTCCCTTAAATATATTATTTTATACATATTTAAATTATCATTTATTTATTTACTAATACATGTATGTAGTATTTACTAAAATGCTATCTAAATTTGAAGAAAAAATTTAATTTATAATCTAAGTCATTGATTAAATTATAGTCTATTGGTATTTATTTGTATACACTTTATCAAATTAATATACATAAATAAAAATAAAATTAAAAAATTGATACACTTCTAAAATTATATTATAAATTTAATGGTATAAGTGATACTACAAATTTACCGTATATATTTTTGGTAAAAGCGTGCATTAACATATACTCTTACAAAAACACC
>BKCP01011514.1:430533-493117 GCA_008636005.1 Striga asiatica | reverse complement strand
TTAGTGGTTGACTGATTATAGATGTTTTATAATTGGTTGATGAGAAGTTGTTTTAATGTTGTTCGATTACTGTAATGGTGATTTATTGTTGCCGTGGCTTTTATTGGCTTGTATATTTGTTATAAAAATTAAATTGTTAATCTTTTACTGCTAAAATAAAGTTGTTTTCATTTTTTCTGCTTTATAGATGTTACTAGTACAATACCCGTGTACTATACGGGTACTTAAATATATTAATATTTGTACAATAAAAGCGAAAATAATTTATATGATTTTTGTGAAATTATGTATGATAAATTTGTAACAATAATGAATAACTAAAAAAATGATAATTAATTCAGTGGTGCTATTTTTACACTAAATTTGTCAAAAAATATATTTTTTAATAAAATAATATATGTATAAAGCTGATATTATTTACAACTCCATATATTTGATTTATTTTTTTTAAACAAAACAAATTTTATTGTGTTGTGATTATATTTTATATTTATAGAGTCAGTGTCTCACGTCTACTAATTTTTCAAGTATTTTAAATTCATATAATTTATAATTTAGAATTTACGTATAAATATATAATTTTTTAACTTTATGAAATGCAAAATTATTTTATTATATTTAATTATGATATTATTTATGTTTACTACTTTAAATAACATAAGTTTTTTATAATCTATTTAAATTGAGAAATAATATTTTTAAAATTTATTTTGTGTAATACTTAATTTTTGTTTTTCAAAATTTATGAAAAAAATAAAATGATTATTTTATCGGGTATTAATGAATTATATTTTTATTATTTTTATAAAATAATTTATATTGCTATTTGATTTATTTTAAATTGAGTTGATAATAAAATTAATTTTATTTATAAATATGGATGAAATTATTATTTATTCTATATATGCAATATGGATGTCAAATAAAAGATCGTTAAAATATGATTATTTTGGTAGATCATTTTCAAAAAATAAAATAAAAAATAAAAAGTTATAAAATTTTATAAATTAAAAGCCTACATATTTATAATAACTAATATAATATATGAATTAAATAAAAAAAGGTAAGAGTAGTATATGGTAATTTAAGAAAAAAAGGAAACTAAAATAGTTTATGATAATTTTCAAGATTAATAGTCAAAACCAAACCTGAACATATGTTAATACGAAGCACCAATTTATGCCAAATACACTTATGAAGCACACGAGTCTACCACTTAAGTACAGCGCATACGAAAATTATATATAGTGACGATATTATTGTTTTGTTGTTACAACTTTCAAAATCTTATTTTTTATTTTCTTAAAAATATATTTACAATTTTTTAAGTTACAATAACAAATTTTTGTGTTGCTTTTTAGCTAATTTAATTGTTATTTATGCATAAAACAAATTGATATATCTTTCCGTTTTTATAACTTGTTATAATCTAACAACTAAACCAAACAAGCTTCCACTAAAAATTTTAAACGAACAAATGACCATCATCTTAAACGCAAACACTGATTCCAAAATTTATTGATGTTATTATAAGAAAAAAAAAATCACCAAAACACCAACAACAAAATCCCGCTCACAAACATCTCATCCTTTTACAACTCAACTAGTACGCCACCCGCGCGTTGCGCGGCCTGATGTTAAAAAATGATGTGAATTAATTAAAATTAAAATAAATACAAACTATTCATAAAATATTTATAGAGAACATAAAAGTATGATGAAAAATCTATTCCTTATATTTTAAAATGTTTCTCTAAATATAACATTTTTAGTGGATGATTTGTATTAATTATAACCATTATCATCCTAAATAATAATCATGAGACATCAGGAATCATGACTATAGAAACAACAATATATAATTGATTATAATTATAAAATACCATGTTTTTTTTTATTAATATTTTCAAATTAAAAAAATTGAAGTTAAAAAAAACATTTGTGATATTCGACGAAAATTGGTATTTGTCACATTAATAACACTCCTTGAAGGAAAAAATGTCTTGTTAATAATATAATTTTCTTCATTTGTGATTAACTAAAGATATTATTATTATTATACAGATAAGCTGATATAGAGTAACTGAAATAAACATATACAAGTATGAGCCAATCAAAATTAAAACATATAAATTAAATACCAAAGAAAAAATAAAAAAAAAAATGACTCAATTTTTAACTGCATGCATTTAGTTTCAAATTAGGTCCATATGTCTTTCACTTTTTTTAATTGGCAAAATATTCAATTTCATTTATGTGCAAAATAAATCCGATTGTGACGTGCAAGATGGATCACCTTTTGTAAAGTTACAAATATGCACAATAATTTTTTGCACGTACAAGATGGATCACCTTAATGTTCATGTCAATAACAAATTACTTATTTTTTATTTTCACGTAATTCATGCGGAATGTAATTCAATATAATTTAGAAATGACATAGATAGAGTTTTTGTAAAATGATAATAAAAAACATTTAAATTATATTATTAAATTATAAAAGAATAAAATTTATTTTGGTAAAACTAACATTTATGATATATGATAAACAAAGTAGTTGATGCATTATTGTACATAGTATTGAACTTTATCCATTGCAAAGATTCAGTAGCGATAATATATTTTGTCATTATCTTAAGAAAAAATATCATGTGTTATAATAACAAAAAATTAACAATAATTAACACATTATGCTATTTTTATCCATAAAAAATTATAGTTGCATAATTGTGGATCAATGAAGAGATTAAAATTTAGGCAGTCACTTTAGTCAGAAACTTTTAGCTCAAATTTAAGTATAAATGAAACAAATGATATCAACTAAAAATAAAATAAATTATACAAATTATGTATTTTGGGCTCAAACTATTCAACCATTTAGGACCAAAACCACTATAAAAGGCCTCATATATAACAAACATTCCATTAAATAATTCAATTATAAATATATATTGTTTTATTCAGTCTTTACAGTCATAATCATATTGTCATTCTTTATATCCTTTATGGATGAGACACCCTCACTATTTATGTTATTATTATTTTTTTTTTCACTATATCATTCTATAATATTAGTCTATTTTTTGCTCATAAATGAAACCAAATTCAAATGTCATATTCAAACACTAAATCATCTATTTTTTTCTTTACACAAACTGTGACAATAAATATCCATCTAAAAGTGGAAAAATAAAAGTATAAATGTCTATATATATCAAAATAGTATTGTACTATATACTTTCATATGTTTATTTTTAGATCATGCTAGGGTAACAATCAAGATGTTCACCGTCAATGCTTAGATCAATAACCAACACTTATATTGCAATAAATTTATGAGAATCATAATTTAACTTATTTTGTTGGATATACACATTGACAGAGTTCTTGTAAAATAATAAGCATAAAATATTTTTTTATAATATATAGCACTAAAACAATAAGAGTATAACTAACACTTGTAAAATGATAGGAAAAATATTATGCACATATGTCTAGATGGCCTCTTCTATGTTTTGACAAAAATAAAATAAAGTATACCAACTAAAAATAGAAAAAAAAAAAAATGAATTTTTGTGGGTCAAACAATATCTTCAATCAAACCAAACCCAATATGAATTTTCTCTTCACTTTCACAATTAAAGACATGAGTTGGCCTCTCTGAATCTTGTAACCTTCTCAATTGGAATGTTATCATTATTATTTTTCTAATATCTATTCTAAAATATTTATATATTTTTTTTCCATAAATAAAATAAAATTTTGATGCTATGTTCAATTCTAAGTTGTTCTTTTTTTCTTTTGTTATATTTATTTTTTCATATTCATGGTTGATATTGGAAAAATAAACCTAAATTCATATAAACTGTTTTGTCGAAGTAAAAAGGTTATTCACTATTCTCGTGATACATTTCATATGAATATGCATGTTAGTACCCAGTACCCGTAGATGATACTTTTTTATTTTATTTTCTAAAAATTTCTCGCTTTAAGTTGAATAAATTACACTATTTATAAGAAATATAACTTTATATTAAATCTATCTTTGTTCTTATTTATTTATTTATCTATTTAAATATATTAGAAAGTAAAATAAAAAATATATATATGAAATTTGGTTAAGTAAGTTTGCAATTTGTTATAAACCAGATTAATGAATCCTTGTATCGAAATTTACATATCTGAAAAATATCACCAATAATAAGCATTGCTATTTTTATCAAGTGGTAAACCGTTGGAACTCTTTTTATATTAAATAGTTGATCACCTTAAAGTATAGTTTATCAATATTATTTGCACTCCGTATGTATGATTATGAAAATATGGTAGTATATATATTTAAAATGTTATACATAAACTAATATATACTAATAATTGTGTTACTTTTTTAATTAAGTTTTCGTGCAAATAATTACTTTTTGTTATTTAAATTATCCACAAAAGATTTAACAAATTTTAAAGCCATGAATATTGGTAGTGGAGATAAATATTACCAGTGGAATGTTATATTCCATGAAAATAAGAATAAATATATACCTTTATTATTTCATAATAAGAACAAATTTATATTACACTGTTTCATTTATAACTTTGGTTTTCACAATTGTATTTTGAAGTAACTTTATTTAAAAATTAAGTTACTTATATTGAGTTCCATATGTTAAAACATATAATATGTAATCAGTTGTGGCATTAGAAAAATATATAATGGATTAAATTAAGTTACACATGTTTTTATATTTTTTAAGATAATATTCATCATTTTATTATTTTGTATGATATAATTTTTCAATTAAAAAATTTGAAAAAATTCTGAAAATTGAAAAAGTTTTGAAAATCAAATTCAATATTTCCAAATATATTGAATTTTATTTATATTATTGAAGGAAATGTGAATCACCCTCACGATTTCTTATAATAGAGATAAATTTAAAGTTTAAATATTATAAAGTAATTTGGTTATTATTGTGGCACTGATAAATAACTAATGAGTTATAAAATATGAATACACTTTTTTTCCAATTTGCTCATGATCTTCATGATCCATATTANGTTTTTGCCAACTCATAATGTCCTATGTATTTATATTTGTTCGAATTCAAATAAAGAAATGAACGGTCGAGAAAATAAATATGATCATTTGGTTGACAAATAAACAACTTGGGTCTAATGTAGAATGAATGTTTTTAATCACTTTGTTAATTTGTATTTTTGGTGATAAATTTTAAGGGAGGATTGTCATTATTATTACCAATGCATTAAACCCAAGAGTTTCCTCACAATAATGGACTTTATTTATTATATGTAAATGCAAGCAAGTGAATAGTCATTTTAAAATTAGATAAAAGAGTTTCATCACAATAATGGACTTTATTTATTATTTGTAATGCAAGCAAGTGAATTGTCATTTTGAAATTAGATAAAAGCTGTGGTTGATTTGAGATACGAAGACCATAAAGATGGGGGCACAACTAATGAATAAGCTAAAGGCTAGTTAGTCAGTAAGCCCAATAGAAAATTACACCGTTCTTCACATTTATGAAGTATTAAAGACAATTTAATTATAACGATTAATACATATCTTAGCCAACAATTAATACATATCTTAGGCGGGAAAAGCAGCTCCTAAACCAGCTGCTCTGGTTTAATATATATATATATATATATTCAATCCAAAAGATGTACAATTCGTAATATTTTAATCCTAATTCATCCAGAAAACCACATCATCGAGAACCAAAAATTGAACCCATCCAGCCTCGTCGTAACTCATTGGACTGCAGTTGCGCGGCCGTGTCTAGTAAAACACGAGATGCGGCCGACAGTCGTGAAGCCGTCGCTCACCCGTGGCTGTGGTCGACCAAATTGGGTCAATGGCAGAGCCCGATGGCAGCCTCCGGGTCTCCAACAGCCGCCAAGTTGCTCCGCCGCTCGTATCTCTGCGACAGACGTTGTTGGCCGTCGAGGTTGGCGGCGAGCCACCTCCCATTCGAGATCGAATACACTCGGAGAAAACCCTCAGAAGCCATGAGTGTGTGTGCGCGCGCGAGGGAGGAAAAACGAGATTTAATCGAGTGACTGTCAATTTAGGAGGAAAAATTAAGGATTTGAGTATTTTATGTGTGTGAAAGTGTAAATTAGGGGCGGATCCACCGCCCCACTTTCTCTAATAATAAAAATATAAAAAAAATAAAAATTGGATAAGAGATCCAAGATCCACCGCCCACTTTCTCTTAATAATTAAAATGCAATTTGTGAGAAGGTGCATACGAAGGTGGCCAATTCTCTCCATATAAATAGGCTACTCGGCAGAGGAGAAAGATGCACAGAAGCAAAGAAGAGAAAGATAGAGAGAAAGAAAGAATAGAAAAATATAAAAAAAAATATTTATTTGTTATCAAAATAACAAAAGAGTGATATTTTTATTCCTATTTTTAAGTGCTCAATTCTCGACTCCGTTCTAGTTCGCCAGAGCTCGTAAATTTGGTGTGCTACAGATTTAGAGACGTCTGCCATTGTATCTTTGGGGAAGTTACGCCTGAACCCTTAGCTGCCACACGGGGCGTATTCTTCTTGCGGAAAGAGTTTTTCTCGCCTCGGCTAAAATCTTTCAGTTTTTTTTTAAGTTTTAATTTATTTTTCAGTTGTAATTTATTTTTTCAGTACGATTGTAATTTTCTATTTTTTAGATTATTTGTAAGAACTGAAAAATACATATCAGTTCGTAGGATTCCCGTGTATTTTGACACCCAAGTTCCAACAATCGCAAGAAGAATATCTCAACCTACTGGACTAATGGCTTTCACCAGAAATGGTTCCAACACTCAGCATCCGATCAATCATGTACCTGTTGTCCATGTCCCCACTGCTGAGAAGCCCGAAAAATTCAATAGGCTTGATTTTAAAAGGTGGCAACAAAAGATGCATTTTTACCAGACCACTTTGGGTTTGGTGAAATACCTGAAGGACGACCTCCCGGTTATTGCTGCAAATGAGACCAATGCTGAACTACGCACTGCGTACGAAGCTTGGGGGAAAGGTGATTACCTTTGCCGTAACTATGTCCTGAACGGACTTAGTAATGAGTTGTACAATGTGTACAACTCGGTTGGTTCTGCCAAAGAGCTTTGGGCTGCTTTGGAGAAGAAGTACAAGACTGAGGATGCCGGGGCGAAGAAATTCGTCGTCGGCAAATTTCTTGACTTCAAAATGGTTGACACTAAGACCGTTGTGTCACAAGTGCAAGAGTTCCAACTCATAAGAGGAAGGAATGTCTCTAAGCGAGTCATTCCAAGTTGCGACTGTGATTGAAAAGCTGTCGCCGGGTTGGAAAGACTTCAAGAACTACCTCAAACATAAGAGGAAGGATAAGAGTCTTGAAGACCTGGTTGTTCGTCTTCGTATTGAGGAGGACAACCGTGATTCATCGGCGAAGACTCCGATGATAGAGGCTCGTGCTAACTTGCTGGAGCAAGGCCACTCGAGCAAGAGGAAGTCCCTTGACAAAGGGAAGTAGCCTGCCAAGGTTTGGAAATTTACTGGAACCTGCTACAACTGTGGAAAGTCAAACCATATGGCAAAAGACTGCAAGAGGCCAAAGAAGGTTGGGCCAAAGAAAGGGCAACCCAGTGCCCTTGTGGCTGAACACGGCCCTGTGCCGGGTGAACTGACCGACTTTGATATGTCGACAGTGGTGTTTGAAGCCAATATGGTGGATAACCCAAGAGAGTGGTACAACGATACTGGTGCCACTCGTCATGTGTGTTCTAATAAGGAGGTGTTCTATGAATACACTCCTGCTAAGAGTCGGAAACTTTACATGGCAAACTCAGCCACGGCTGATGTGGCTGGAGTGGGCACTGTGGTGTTGAAGCTGACTTCTGGAAAGGAGTTGAAGCTTAAGGATGTTATGCATGTCCCAAACATCCGCAAGAATTTGGTCTCCGGATCTCTTCTTGTTGAGCATGGATTTAGGCTGGTATTTGATGCTAACAAATTTGTTCTTAGCAAGTTTGGAAATATCCTTGGTCGTGGCTATCTTGACAAGGGTATGTTCAAAATGAATGTAATGGCCGTGAGTCGTGTAACCATTTTAAATGATAATGAAAAGTCTATTTCTGTTTATACCGTTGAGTACTCTGATTTATGGCATATTAGATTGGGACATGTAAATCTAAATGCAATTAAACGGTTGATGAATTTAGAATTAATTCCTAATTCTAAAATTGAATCACATAAGAAATGTGAGATTTGTATTGAAGCAAAAATGGCTAAGTTGCCTTTTCACTCGGTGGAAAGGAGTACTGAACCATTAGGCTTAATCCATACTGATGTATGTGATATGAAAATTGTGCAAACAAGAACGGGTAAAAAGTATTTTATTACTTTTATCGATGATTGCACAAGGTTTTGCTACTTATATTTATTAAGAAGCAAAGACGAAGCTGTGGAAGCATTTAAAATCTATAAGACCGAAGTTGAAAATCAACTCGGCAAAAGGATTAAAATAATCCAAAGTGATAGGGGTGGGGAGTATGTATCTCCTTTTGAACAAATATGTTCTGAATATGGCATAATTCAAACGACGACCCCTTATTCTCCACAGTCAAACGGTGTTGTTGAACGCAAGAACCGTACGTTAAAAGAAATGATGAATGCCATGTTGATAAATTCAGGATTACCCCAAAACATGTGGGGGGAAGCTGTTTTAACAGCAAATCATATTCTGAATAAAATACCACCTAAAGGGAAAATGGAGACTCCTTACGAAATGTGGAAAAATCGTAAGCCGTCTTATAAATACCTGAAAGTGTGGGGGTGTTTGGCTAAGGTTTCAGTTCCTGAACCCAAAAAAATGAGAATCGGACCAAAGACGGTCGATTGTGTGTTTATTGGATATGCGTACAATAGTACAACATATAGATTTCTGGTTCATAAATCAGAAAATCCGGAGGTATCTGCTGGTACCACGATTGAGTTGAGAAATGCTATATTCTTTGAGAATATATTTCCTCTGAAGGAAAGGGCAGAAACTAGTTCTAATAAATGAACATATGAAACTGCTAATGGTTATGTACCAGAGGGTACTGATGAAGAACCGAGACGTAGTAAAAGGGTAAAAACGGCGAAAACGTTTGGACCTGATTTTATTACGTACATGTTAGACGATGGACCGAGTTCCCTTAAGGAAGCTCTGTCCAGCCCAGATGGACCACTCTGGGAAGAAGCTGTAAATAGCGAACTCGAGTCCATTATGCAAAATCATACTTGGGAGTTGGTTGATCTCCCTGATGGTTGTAAACCTTTAGGATGCAAGTGGATCCTAAAGAAGAAATATAAAGCTGATGGATCGATTGATAAGTTTAAAGCAAGATTGGTGGTCAAAGGCTTAAAACAAAAGGAAGGGTATGATTTCTTTGATACCTAATCACCAGTTACGCGTTTAGCGTCGATAAGAGTGCTTCTCTCGATTGCTGCTTTGCACAATCTTGAGATTCACCAAATGGATGTCAAGATGGCATTTTTGAATGGTGAATTGGAAGAAGAAATATACATGGAACAACCTGAAGGGTTTGTTGCACCTGGACATGAGAGAAAGATGTGTAGATTGATTAAATCCTTGTACGGACTTAAACAAGCTCCGAAACAATGGCATTTGAAATTTGATGACGTGATGGTGTCAAATGATTTCAAAATCAATGAATGTGACAAATGTGTTTATGTCAAGAGTACATCAAATAAATTTGTGATTGTATGTCTATATGTAGACGATATGTTGATCATGGGGAGTAGCCATGAAGTGATCATGGATACAAAAAGAATGTTGAAAAGAAACTTCGACATGAAAGATATGGGTTTGGCTGATGTTATTCTTGGAATAAGGATTATCAGAACCCAAGATGGAATTGTCTTGTCACAATCTCATTATGTAGAGAAAGTGCTCAAGAAATTTGATACCTATGACGGTGCACAGTCTAGGTGTAAGACACCCCTTGATCTTAGTACAAATCTGGTGGCTAATAAAGGTCAACCAGTGGCTCAGTTGGAATATTCACGGATAATAGGGAGTCTGAAGTACTTGACGAATTGTACACGACCAGACTTGGCTTATCCGGTGAATAAGTTGAGCAGATTTACGAGCAATCCCAGTCATGAGCACTGGAATGCTTTGAGAAGGGTACTTAAGTACTTGAGGTACACCCTTGAATACGGGCTAAAACACTCGAGATACCCAGCCGTACTTGAAGGGTACTGTGATGCAAGCTGGTTATCAGAATCGAGAGACTCTCGCTCCACTAGCGGATATGTATTCTGTATTCGAGGAGGTGCAGTTTCGTGGAAATCCACAAAACAAACGTGTATAACTCGTTCAACGATGGAATCGAAGTTCATCGTTTTAGATAAAGCTGGTGAAGAAGCCGAGTGGCTTAGAAATTTTTTATCCGATATTCCATGTTGGAATAAGACTTTGCCGCCTGTGATGATTCATTGTGATAGCCAAGCTGCTATAGGTAGGGCACAAAGCAACTTGTATAATGGTAAGTCAAGACATATTCGTCGTAGACATAATACCATACGCTAATTGATCACAAATGGTATTATTTCCATTAACTATGTGAAGTCTAAGGAAAATTTGGCTGATCCTTTGACGAAAGGATTGAATAGAGATCAATTGGTAGTTTTGCTAGAGGGAATGGGCTTAAAAATCCACAATGTAAAGAATGATCATAGTGATAACCCTACCATGCTAAGTGGAGATCCCATGAACTTGGTTCAAAGGGAAAACTAAGCTATGAAAATTCAGTTGAGCACTTGAAACATATGAATGTTCAAAGTTATTCCCTAGAGCACTCCAAGTGCAAGATGACCTGTTGATTGTGGTGAGGGTAAGTCAAGTGGACTTTTAATGAATCCCTAACCTTGTAAAGGTGGAGTAATACAGGATACTCTTGATAGGGAGGTCACCTATATAAGTGCGAAGTGTGGGCCGCTTCAAATGTAAACACTTATGAATCCAAAGTGATGTCCATGGCCAAAACGGACACAACGAAAGAACGGAATAGAGTTAAGACTCTATTGTGTGAATGTCATTGTCTCGGTGTACACTATGGAGGAATAGTTCAAGACATTATGTCCACTAGGCCGCCAATGCATCCGATGATGTTTACTATGAAAGGTTCAAAGCCAAAAGCTACCTTCTCTGATGCAATAGAGTTTTGTGAGGATTGAGCACAATAGTATATATTTAATTTACACTTTTGTGGGGGATTGTGTGTGAAAGTGTAAATTAGGGGCGGATCCACTGCCCCACTTTCTCTAATAGAAAAAAATTTAAAAATTGGATAAGAGATCCAAGATCCACCGCCCACTTTCTCTTAATAATTAAAATGCAATTTGGTGGAAGGTGCATACGAAGGTGGCCAATTCTCTCCCTAGAGGAGAGAAATGCACAGAAGAAAAGAAGAGAAAGATAGAGAGAAAAAAAGAATAGAAAAATATATAAAAAAAATATTTATTTGTTATCAAAATAACAAAAGAGTGATATTTTTATTCCTATTTTTAATTGCTCAATTCTCGACTCCGTTCTAGTTCGCTGGAGCTCGTAAATCCGGTGTGCTACAGATTTAGAGACGTTTGTCGTTGTATCTTTGGGGAAGTTACGCCTGAACCGTTAGCTGCCACACGGGGCGTATTCTTCTTGCGGAAAGAGTTTTTCTCGCCTCGGCTAAAATCTTTCAGTTTTTTTTTTTTTTTTTTTTTTTTAAGTTTTAATTTATTTTTCAGTTGTAATTTATTTTTTCAGTACGATTGTAATTTTCTATTTTTTAGATTATTTGTAAGAACTGAAAAATATATATCAGTTCGTAGGATTCCCGTGTATTTTGACACCCAAGTTCCAACATTTTAAGTATGGAGAAATTAGGGGAGATGAAGAAGAGGAGGAAGAAGAAAGAAAAAAAATGGGAGAAGAGAGGAAGGAAGGTAAGGTCGGGTCACGGAAGGATTTGTGCTTATTTTTTTATTTTTTATTTTTATTTTTATTTTGATGTCGGTTGCATATTTTGGAGATATATTTGGCAGTAGTTCTTGTAATTTTCGAATTCCAATCGAAGTGGTTTAGTTACGGAATGTTTTTTAATAAGAGGGCAGTTATGAATTTTTCCCAAAATTTTCTAAAAAATTTCGGAACAGATCAACCTATTGTGAATTTGGAAGAATTGAGGCTGAAATTAGTGTTTATGATGAAAGGGGATCGAGAAATGAAGAAATGGATCATTTGGGATGTTTAATTGATTTTGACTCAAAGGAAGCACCAGAGCTCGCCACGTGGAACCCTGAAGAATGTTGGATCGTCGGATTAAAGGGACAGGTCTAGCCGTACACGTGGACTAGAGGCTGGTGTCATTATGTTATTTATTTAATATATTTTTCCTGTAATTGTTGCGAGAGGGTGCGTGAGTGTTTGTTAGAGTGGTCCCAGTGGATTTGTCAGTGAATTTGTTATTTAAAGTCTGTAATCAAACATTTTGAGGAATATGGAAAAAGTTATCTGATTTCTCTCTCTCTCTTCACAAATAGTCCCTCCCCCTTCTCTTTCTCTTTCCTCAACTTCTTCTTCTTCAATACACTCTTTATATAGAAAATTACAAACAAATATATAAAAATTTCAGAAAAATTCAAAAACATAACAATTGGTATCTAGAGCCAGTCAATCCTTGGCCATGGCAGAAGGGACGAGATTCAAAGATCTGCAAGATTCATACAAGAAATTAGAGCAAAATTGGCAAACAGGGGTGCTGAAAAGAGAAGCAACAGAACTTAAACTGCAAGAGCAAATCAGTGCAATCGGTTCAGAAATGAGGAATCAAGTTGCAGGGATAAAAACCCAAATGAAGGATCAGTGGGATGGTATGAATGGGAAATTTGATAATGTAGCTAACCTGGCAGCTATGCAACTTCAGCTGCTCAATCTGAGCCCTTCTCAACAAGAACATGAATCTATTCTGGGGAACCCAAATAACCATATCAGAGGGGAACAAAGTTTATTTTCCTCTAGGATGAAGCCATTAACAGACACACAAACTATCAGTCCTCTACCCAGAATTGACTTCCCAAGGTTTGATGGCAATAACCTTAGGTCTTGGATCTTGAGATGCAATGGTTACTTCAAGCTCATTCCAAACATTTCTGAGACTAACAAGGTAAAGTTGGCTACTATGCACTTTGAGGGCAAAGCACTCTTTGGTTGCAGAATTTCAGCTCACAACAACTTGAGCTAGAATGGCAGCAGTTCATTGAAATAGTTTATGCCAGGTTTGAGGAGATCAGAGATATGAAGGTAATAGTTGAATTTAACAAATTAAGGCATACAAGTTCTTATGATAAATATGTGGACAAGTTTGAGGAATTAAGAGCTTGCATGCTGTTGATGAATCAAGGGGAGTTTTCAGAGGAGTATTTTGTTGCAAGCTTTATTAGTGGGCTGAGTGAGGACCTACAAGCATTTGTGCTGATGTTTAAACCCACCACTTTGCAACAAACCATAGAATTGGGGCAAAAACAGCTCCTAACTCTGGAGGCTATCTCAAAGAAAATGAAGTGGAATCAAAGGCCAATACAGCTCAACCTATCACAGAGGGCTCCCTACAACCCACAGGAAAATCTCAAGGTTTCTACAACAACCACCCATCAAAAAACCCCTACCAGGTTACTTACTTCTATGGAGATGGCAGCTAGAAGGGAAAAGGGGCTATGCTATAACTGTGATGAGAAATTTACCCCTGGTCACAAGTACAAGCACAGTATAAACTACATGATTATGACTGAAGATGAGGAGTTATCCTACATCAACACCTCATAGGTAAACATAAATCACCATGAGGATGAGATGGAGGAAGCTCAGGTATCCCTGAATGCTATTGTTGGTGAAGGGAGTTTAACTACTTTAAGGTTCCTAGGGTTTGTTGGAACTCACAAACTTCAGATACTGGTAGACACTGGCAGTACACTAAGTTTTATCAAGGAAACCACTGCATTAAGGTTGGGTTGTAAATTGAAGCAAGTGAACCCTCTTCTAGTGAAGGTTGCAAGTGGACAGAGGCTAATTAACACTCATCAGACTGATGATTTCAGCTGGACCATGCAAGGATATGAATTTAACTTTCCCCTGAGAGTGTTACAGAGTGAAGGCTATGATATAATATTGGGAGGGGATTGGTTAAAAGCCTGCACACCCATTGAGTTAAACTATGAAGATATGACAGTTTCATTAAGGATGGGAAGGGACAGGGTCACCATACTGGCTCTAACAGGAAAAGGAGAGTGTCATTTTATTACCTGTCATGAACTTTATCAAATGATGCACTCCGAGCAGAAACAACAAATTGAGGAGATGTATCTACTTTCTGTACAGCCTTGTGAACAGGAAAAAGAGAAAATGATGGCCAACCTATTAAAGGAGTTTAAGGATGTGTTCTGTGAACCTAAAGGGTTGCCACCTGAGAGGGGAATTGAGCACCAGATTTTACTTAAACCAGGAAGCAGCCCTAAGCAACAATTTCCTTATAGGACCTCACATGACCAGAAAGAGGCCATAGAGGGGATTGTGCAAGAACTATTGCAATCAGGGGTGATACAAACCAGTAAATCTCCTTTTGCCTCACCTGTGTTATTGGTCAAAAAGAAAGATGCTTCTTGGAGGCTTTGTGTTGACTACAGGTACCTAAATGGACTTACTATTAAACATGAGTACCCAATACCCATCATTGATGAATTGTTGGATGACCTTCATGGGGCCAGGTATTTCTCTAAAATTGACTTAAGGTCTGGATATTTCCAGATACTCATGAAAACTGAGCATAGATACTTAACTGCATTCAAAACTCATAGTGGCCATTATGAGTTTTTGGTGATGCCATTTGGCCTTTGCAATGCCCCTGCAACCTTCCAGTCACTAATGAACCAGATTTTCAGGGGCTGCCTAAGGAAACACACTCTAGTTTTCTTTGATGACATACTAGTGTACAACAAGTCTTGGGATGAACATCTCACCCATTTGAGAGAAGTATTGACTATCCTATGGTAGAACACCCTGTTTGCAAAACAAAGCAAGTGCTCATTTGGCCAAACCAGCATTGAGTACCTGAGCCACATTATTTCCCAAGAAGGAGTGGCCACTGATCCTCAAAAGATTGAGGGTATGCTTGCTTGGCCAACACCCAAAACAGTTAAACAATAAGAGGATTTCTTGGTCTCACTGGTTATTACAGGAAATTTGTGAAGGGATATGGTGTCATCAGTAGGCCACTCACATCACTGTTAAGAAAGGATCAGTTTAAGTGGAATGTGGAGGCATGTTTGTCCCATTTTTGTTGCATTTTTCGTACTTATTTTATCTTTCTTTTTCCCCCGTCTTAGGCCAGAAGGTGGGCACTGTGGGCACGAGTGGCTATGTTCTTGATGTAGTGAGTCTGTTCACGAGAAATCCCCAATGTCTGGAAAAGAGCCTTCCCCAACCGAGCTCCCTCGTCAACCTCGGCAATTAAAGGCACATCAATGGAGCAAGTCGAAGAAAATACCATCACCTCCGGAAAGCAGTGCAGTGGCCTCGGAGGCGGATACTCCAACTCGAAGGTGGGAGGAGGGTCTTGTGAATCGACCTCCTCCTCTAATGCATCGTACCCGGCTCGTGGGAGAATGTCATCCTCTTCGGCCTCACACATTTGTTGCAGAATTCGAGCCTGAGGGTCAATATTGAGGTGTGGGTTGTCGACTTGTGCCTCTATCGAATCGAGACGTACAGTGAGGCTCTCTATTTGGGTGCTCAGTCGAGCACATCCGAGCTCAATCTCTTTTTCTTGGTTTGCTCGGGCCATCATCCAATCGAGGATGAGGTCGAGCTTGGCATTGTACTCGGAGGAGTCGTCCTGGAGCTCATTTGGATGCTCGGGCATGAGATGTGGGTCCACAACCTCGAGCTTATGGGCCTGGGACTCGATCGAGTCGATGCGCCTTGCTAGACTTTCTACGTGCTCGCTCAATCGGGCACATCTGAGCTCAATCTTCTCTTGTTTCGCTCGGGCCATCAATCGATCTAAGATGAGATCGAGTTTGGCATTGTATGCGGCCTCTTCTTCTCGAGCTGAATTGGACTCTATGAAATGGAGAATCTGGTCGAGCTTTTCGTTAAACTCGTGGGACTCATAAGTTTGCTCAACCGGAAAATCGTTCCAGCACTGCTCAGAAGAATTCGGGTAAGGTTGGGTGTGGTACCCGGGGGAATAGACCGGCTCGACGTTCCAAGATGTGTAATGCAGGGAGGAGTACCCATGATTGAAATTCATTGTACCTGCACACCAGAACCAAACAACCACGCGTAGCCAAGAAAAGGGAGGAAAAAGAAGACAAAAACAAAGAAGACAAATAGAAAAACAAAGATGCACAAAAGAAAGAACAAAAATCCCAAAAACATAAAACAAAGAGAAACACGGAAAATAAAATCAATACCAAAACCAAATATCCTACTTGTCATCCCCGGCAACAGCGCCAAATTTGTTGTAGACAAATTGTTATATTTTGCCGAGTATCGAATCAATGATTCGTTTCCCGGGTCGATCTCTCGAGGAAGGCGGTTCGGAATTTAGCTTTGGTATCGATAACGCAGAAAAAGAAAATAAAATCCTAAACACTCTAATCAGATAGCAGTTTGGATGAATTATTAACTAAGAAATAAAATAAAACAATAATCTAACTAAAAATATAAACGGAACAAAGATGATGAAGCTAGGGAGTCGGGGATAATTAATTCAAGTTCTAGCAAAGCCGGACAGTCAATTGTTCGGTTTGAGATTGACACTCTCGCTTAACATCTAGCGGTTCGCTCCCAATAACTTTTCGTAACAAGGGATTGAACATAGACGAACAAGCTCGAGCATACAACACAGGCCAATTATCCCAATCCCAATAACTTTCGTAACAAGGGACGGGTAATTGACAAGCACGTATTTCAATCCAAAACCTATAGACTATTCAATTATGAAATCATATACCTCATGCGAGCCTAAGTCCACGACTACTCCCCTTTCGGTTCTAAAAGCCGCTAATTCAATTAGAAGGTGTTTAATCAACTAATTATCGAGAATCAACAAAACCAAACTCGACAACTCAATATCCAATTGTTACCAATTGCAAGATCGAAGTGTCACCCTTCGATTACATCAAACTATCAAGTATAATTTCATCAATTCTTAATCAATTCAACTCACATAAGCATGAACAATCTTGAGCCCGACGAATGCACGTTAAACAAGAACAATCATCTCCTATCCCTAGCAATCAGGATTAGCTACGCAAATTGAATTCAACACAATCAATCATCTCTCTCAATTCAATCATTTTCATGAATTAAAAATAAAGAGAAGGACTTACAATAAATAGCAATTCCAAGTGTTGAATCTGAATTACAAGCTTAATTCCTAAGTACTATGAAGAAGAAGAAGAAAAATGGAAAAGAAAGGTGAAGAGAAGAAGAAAAATGATGGAGAAGATGAAAGGGAAGAAGAAAGAGTTCTGTCGTTTTTCCCGACCCTAGGGTTTTCACCCCAGAAGGGAGAGAATAATTTCTGTCGAAATCCCGATCGCATATTTATAAGTGGTAGTAGGTCACGACGTGAGGTAGAGACGCGCGGCGTGGAAGGACTAAGTGCCGCGGCGCGACACGTGCATCACGGCGTGAGGCTGCTATGCCGATCTTCTGTCGCAGCGTGGTAGGCGTCACGAAATGGCTCCGCGGCGTGGAGTGGAGCTGTGTCGCGCCGTGGCAGTGTGGCGTGGCGTGGAGGGCGCTGGCGTCGCGCCGCGGAGGGGCTGCCGCGCCGTGGTGCGCGGGACTACTGCACCACTTCGCTTCTCGAGCTCGTTTGGACTCGTCCGAACTCGGAATTGAGTTCCGTTTTTTCCTATGCGTTGCCAATGAAGCCCTCTACGCAATGGTGCTTACAAATCCAATTTATTCTTGAAAACCTATTCTCCCAAAGCTTTTGACTTGAATTTGGCGGTTTCCGTGCGCGACTTCACTTCTCAGGCTCGTTTGGGTTCGTTTGGACTCGGAAATTGATTCCGCTTTTTCCTGTGTGTTCCCAACGAACTCCTCTATCTACTTATGCTTGTCCAATTGACTTTTGCCCAAAATTCGATCTTTCCGAAGCTTTCGACCTACACACCATAAACGAGGAAAAACCGAAAGAAACATACGGAAAACACTTAGAAAACCAAAATAGAGATAAACACACAATAAACTATAAAAACGAATAAAAACCAACGAAAAGACCTAAGACGGGGGAAAAAGAAAGATAAAATAAGTACGAAAAATGCAACAAAAATGGGACAAACAACTTCCCCACACTTAAACCTTTGTTCGTCCCGAACAAAAAGAAAAGAAAACAAGACACGAGCATTGATATGGTTTCAAATAAGAAGAGCCTCAGAAATATTTAACTCAACCGGGTTGAATTCAAACGATCGTACGACCATATGCCTCAAATATCAACTTGGCCTCGAAATGACAAACTCTCAAACACAATAATATTAGTGTATGCCTCACTCCTTCTTTTACATGAATATATGACTGAGTCGCTCAGATTGGTCAATATTCAAGTTTCAAAATATGCTTGCCAATCGTTTAAATTACTCAGAAACAATCAAAGCTCAAAACTTGCGAATCAAGAGGACTTCACGGGTTGTAATGTAGGCTATTTGGTTCAAGGTAAGGATATATAAAGGAAAAGAAGCTCAAATAAACAATCACAATTCTCGAGCAAATAGATTACTCGAGTTCTCCGCCACTCATCCAGAATAATCATGACGACACACTTACTACCCAACCAACATTCCACAAACAACACATAGATGCTCAGAACAAGTTGCAACATCATCACTTAACCTTATTTTTTTCTTTTTCTCTTTTTTTTTTATTTTTATTTGGAGAGTAACTTTTTCCCAACAAGATTGAATCAAAAGGACAACATTCTGTAGGTGTGAACATTGGAGGTCATCCAAGTTTCCTACAGTAGTTTCCCAATGCTCATTACCTGTCAAAATGAATCGACTAGTAAGAGGAGCAGAATCCATTCGATTCGCCTTGTGAACTCTCAAAGTTTTTTTTATTTTTTTATTTTATTTTATTTCTTTGAATGGTCAAGCAAACAAAATGCAACTCAATGTCCACCATATTCAGAAATGCCACCAATCACCCAATCATCACACAAATCAGTCAACAGGTTGACAAGAAAAGGTTTTAAGCTCAAAAGGGCTACTAGTGGAATAAATTTAGGACCAAAGAATAAGGCAGAAGTGAGCTAATCAAACAAAACGCCTCAATCATATTCACAATTTTAAACTCTAATCGATTCCTTTCAAACAAACTCCAGGCAAGTTCTAATCATTCAATAATATGACCAATATCTCACAAGAAAGAAGAGTAAGGATCAAAATCTCACAAGGTAAATAATATATATGTCACTCAAAGCAATCAAGCAAATACCGAGGCAATGATCAACACAACCATCATCACAACTTCCCAATTTCATCAAACATTCATCAACAAATCCTATAATTCACCAATACCATGCTCAACAACACAAAAACCTAAAACTAGACCAGTCCATCACATAAGCATGCAAAATCCAAATAGACTCCCCCACACTTAAAATGAGGCAATGACCTCATTGCTTCAACTCAAAACAGGAAGTCAAATAAAGGACCTAGCACTTTCATATAGCAAACCAATACTAGCAACTACCACAAGAACACAAGACTCAAAAGAGAGGACAGGAGGAGAACAACTCAAAAAGGATAAAAAGGAAAGGGTGTGCAAACCGAAAATGCCTCGAGGAGAATAAGCATCCACATACGAGCTACTCGCCCATGCACCGCTCTGGACCTCGAAATTCGTCCTGCTCAAGCTCGCAAACTCGTACCTGCCAAGAAAAACACAGAAACTCCAAACTCCAATTATTAAAAGATGAAATAAAAAGCAAAAAGAAAATAACTAAGAAAGCAGTAAATCACTTGGGTTGCCTCCCAAGAAGCGCTTGTTTAACGTCATTAGCTTTACGAAACCTGTGAGGAACTCAGCCAGGGTCCAAGAAGAAGTGACGATCGTGCCACGCCTTTGTATTCTCGAGCAGTGGCAGTGATGGCTCTAAGGCCAGAAAGCGGGCACTGTGGGCACGAGTGGCTATGTTCTTGATGTAGTGAGTCTGTTCACGAGAAATCCCCAATGTCTGAAACAGAGCCTTCCCCAACCGAGCTCCCTCGTCAACCTCGGTAATCAAAGGCACATCAATGGAGCAAGTCGAAGAAAATACCATCACCTCCGGAAAGCAGTGCAGTGGCCTCGGAGGCGGATACTCCAACTCGAAGGTGGGAGGAGGGTCTTGTGAATCGACCTCCTCCTCTAATGCATCGTACCCGGCTCGTGGGAGAATGTCATCCTCTTCGGCCTCACACATTTGTTGCGGAATTCGAGCCTGAGGGTCAATATTGAGGTGTGGGTTGTCGACTTGTGCCTCTATCGAATCGAGACGTACTGTGAGGCTCTCTATTTGGGTGCTCAGCCGAGCACATCCGAGCTCAATCTCTTTTTCTTGGTTTGCTCGGGCCATCATCCAATCGAGGATGAGGTCGAGCTTGGCATTGTACTCGGAGGAGTCGTCCTGGAGCTCATTTGGATGCTCGGGCATGAGATGTGGGTCCACAACCTCGAGCTTATGGGCCTGGGACTCGATCGAGTCGATGCGTCTTGCTAGACTTTCTACGTGCTCCCTCAATCGGGCACATCTGAGCTCAATCTCCTCTTGTTTCGCTCGGGCCATCAATCGATCTAAGATGAGATCGAGTTTGGCATTGTATGCGGCCTCTTCTTCACGAGCTGAATTGGACTCTATGAAATGGAGAATCTGGTCGAGCTTCTCGTTAAACTCGTGGGACTCATAAGTTTGCTCAACCGAAAAATCGTTCCAGCACTGCTCAGAAGAATTCGGGTAAGGTTGGGTGTGGTACCCGGGGGAATAGACCGGCTCGTCGTTCCAAGATGTGTAATGCAGGGAGGAGTACCCATGATTGAAATTCATTATACCTGCACACCAGAACCAAACAACCACGCGTAGCCAAGAAAAGGGAGGAAAAAGAAGACAAAAACAAAGAAGACAAATCGAAAAACAAAGATGCACAAAAGAAAGAACAAAAATCCCAAAAACATAAAACAAAGAGAAACACGGAAAATAAAATCAATACCAAAACCAAATATCCTACTTGCCATCCCCGGCAACGGCGCCAAATTTGTTGTAGACAAATTGTTATATTTTGCCGAGTATCGAATCAATGATTCGTTTCCCGGGTCGATCTCTAGAGGAAGGCGGTTCGGAATTTAGCTTTGGTATCGATAACGCAGAAAAAGAAAATAAAATCCTAAACACTCTAATCAGATAGCAGTTTGGATGAATTATTAACTAAGAAATAAAATAAAACATTAATCTAACTAAAAATATAAACGGAACAAAGATGATGAAGCTAGGGAGTCGGGGATAATTAATTCAAGTTCTAGCAAAGCTGGACAGTCAATTGTTCGGTTTGAGATTGACACTCTCGCTTAACATCTAGCGGTTCGCTCCCAATAACTTTTCGTAACAAGGGATTGAACATAGACGAACAAGCTCGAGCATACAACACAGGCCAATTATCCCAATCCCAATAACTTTCGTAACAAGGGACGGGTAATTGACAAGCACGTATTTCAATCCAAAACCTATAGACTATTCAATTACGAAATCATCTACCTCATGCGAGCCTAAGTCCACGACTACTCCCCTTTCGGTTTTAAAAGCCGCTAATTCAATTAGAAGGTGTTTAATCAACTAATTATCGAGATCAACAAAACCAAACTCGACAACTCAATATCCAATTGTTACCAATTGCAAGATCGAAGTGTCACCCTTCGATTACATCAAACTATCAAGCATAAGTTCATCAATTCTTAATCAGTTCAACTCACATAAGCATGAACAATCTTGAGCCCGACGAATGCACGTTAAACAAGAACAATCATCTCCTATCCCTAGCAATCAGGATTAGCTACGCAAATTGAATTCAACACAATAATTCATTTCTCCTAATTTAACCATTATTCATGAATTAAACAAGAGAGAAAAGAAACTTACCAATAATCTCAAGTCCAAATGTTGAATTCTAATTACAAGTCTAATCCCTAACTAAGAAGAAGAAGAAGAAAAATGGAAAAGAAAAGTGAAAAGAACGAAGAAAAATGAAGAAGAAGAAGAAGAAGGGAAGGAGAAAGGAGCTGTGAGTTTTTCCCGACCTAGGGTTTCACCCCTTGAAGGGAGCGTGTCCCTTTTCTGCGAAGTCCCGTACGATATATATATGAGAACACGGGTCACGGGGCGGAGGAGTAGTGACGCGGCGCGAGGAGAACTCGAGCCACGGCGTGAAGGAGCTGCGCGGCGTGGAGGAGGACTGGGCCGCGGCGCGGCAGTGTGGCGCGGCGTGGAGCGCGCTGGGGAGCGTGGTCTCTGTCCAGGCGTGAAGGGTCTCGCGGCGCGGGGCTTGCAGGTGCCACGGTGCGGCAGTGTGGCGCGGCATGGGAGGCGAAATAGCACCTTCTGAAGGCCCGTGGCGGGTGTAGCGGCGCGAGGGCCTGGCGCGGCGGGTCGGACAGCTTGTTCGACTTAATTTCTCGGGCCCGTTCGGGTTCGTCTGGACTCGGAATTTAATTCCATTTTTTTATGCATGTCACCAATGAAGCCCTCTACAAATTAGGCTTGCCCAAAAATATTTTCTCCTTAAAATCACAGTCGACGAAGCACCTGACCTACACACCACAAACGAACACAAAAGCTGAGAAAACCGAGAAACGACCGAAAAAATATAGAAAGACACCGAATAAAGGAAAACAAGCAAATACAAAACGAACTAAAAACGAATGAAAAGACCTAAAACGAGAGAAAAAGAAATGAAAAATAAGTAAGAAAAACGCAACAAAAATGACAAACAATTTACTAAAAGTAATACAACAATACAATTTAATAAGAATAAATATATTTCGTAAATGAATTTTAAAAAAAAGGCAAAATTGCGCCTAATATCACAACCTTTATCGCGATTGCAAATTAATCACGACCTTTCGACTTTTGCACAGAATATCACGGCCTTCAATTTCTTGCAAAATGATACATGGCCCTCATCACTTGTTCAAAAAAATCTGACGTGGCGAACAAAAATACACCTCAATTGCTGAGTTGTATTTACCCTCCGATTTTTTTTTTCCACCTCACCACGAGACGACGTCGTTTCGTCTGGCGTGGTAAATCGCGTTTTTTTTTCCACCTCACCATGAAACGACGTCGTTTCTCATTCAATTACATTTTAAATATATATATATAGGATGTGGTTCAAATGAGAACCAAGTTCTAGCGTGAGAACCGTGAGAACCGCTATTTATAGTTGCAAGTAGTGCTATGATTTATTGTATTTTAGTGCTATCTTTAACATGGATCTATTTTCTTAAAAATAGCAACACAATTTATATTAGCATTTATGGAAATGATAGCACTATGTGATATTAAAAATAGCATCATACACAATAAAAAATAGCATTAAATACGGTTCTCACGGTTCTCACACCAGGACTAGTTTTTATTTGAACCACTCCCTATATATATATATATATATATATATATATAGATTACGAACTAGTAATGCTAATTAGCTAATGTCTACGTAAAATGTTATTTGTGCAATAAAGTTTGTACAATGGCTATTACAATCAAGAGTCAGATTACAAATTGACCCTTAATATATCATTAAAATTCTTTTAATGTGTACAATAGAGTTTATATTTTTTGTTTAAATATTGATACATATTTATATTTTTTGTTATTTGTAGCATGAATGTTATTTAAAATTAATATACAAAATATAACAAAGTTTTAATTCATACAATTCAATAATAAGATATAATATTTTATATGATTTTAAATGCATTAACTAAGTGGTATTAAAATACTTGACTTTACACAACCTGTATATATAAAGGTTAAGAATTGACTTATAAAAGCATGTGAAAAAATTTATTGTAATATTATTATAACTTTTTTTAAATAAGTCTTAAGTGAATGTTAAAGAAATATTTTACCATTATTTTCTAATAATACGTTAATTTGTTACAATTCTTTCACAAGTTTTAAATTTTTTGTTGCAAATTATAGTTTAAAATTTTGGATTTATTTATTACAAATTACAGTTTTAATTGGTTTTCCTTACCCATAATAGGGTAACTTAACAAAAAATGTATAGAACAATTTTTTCTTATTAATATGAGATTAAAAAGTTTACCATATTTTTTATTATGCTAAAAATAAGTGGGAGCATATGTCCATTATCATTTAATTTAATACCAAATTTTGTTTTATTAGGCTTAAAATTGACATATTTTTTATGAAGACGTTATCTATATAATTATATCTTTTAATTATGGATTGTCAAAATCAAATTAATAAATATAATAATTGTTAAATATTCTCTCTAAAAAAAAGACATTACTAAAAAATGCTAGACTAGATTGAGTATTTTATTTTTTTTTTTTTTAAATTTCATGGAGTTTGGAAGGATATATAAATAAGTTATCACATTATACTAATTTTCAATAGTTGTAGACGGATTAATACTATTGTAAGTGTTTGTACTATTTTTGTTACGTTTTTCGTTATTGTTTTGTAATTCTTTTTCCCTGTTTTAAGTCTTTTTGTTAGTTTTTAGTTAGTTTTGTGTTTTATTATGTATTTTGTTCCATTTTGGTTTTCTTTGTGTTTTTTCGTGTGTTTTTCTGATTTTTCTTCGTTTTTTGGTGTGCAGGTCGAAAGTCTCGTGAGGAGTCGATTATAGACCGGCAATCATGGTGGACTTATTGGCTACACATAGGAAAAACCGGAATTTGATTTCGAATTCGGATGAATCCGGACGGAACCAAAATGCGAAGCCGCGCAAGTTACCGACCCTTTTAAAAGTTGGAAATTCCACAAAATTTGTATCCTGGGCAAAAGTGTGGTTTTAAAGCATCATTGGATAGAGGGGTCTGTTAGCTACGCGTAGGAAAAAAACGGAACTCAATTCCGAGTTCGGACGAGCCAAAACGAGCCAAAAACGTAAAGCCGCGCAGTGCAGTCGCGAGAAGGCCGCGAGTTGGCAACGATTTTTCTCACTTTTCTTCACTTTTCTTCTTTTTTCTCCTTGGTAGATGATGGTTGTTGATGATAGTGTTGACAATGGTTGATAGTGTTGATATTGGTATGCTACTTATCATCTATAAATACCCACTTCATTCATCATCCAAACCATCTCCTAAAAATCTAAATTAATCACAATCCAAATTTATCACAATCCTTTAATCCTTCCTCTACTTTCACTTAGTGTGTTTCTAGATTAGTTCTTGTGTTGAATTTTGGAGGTGTTCTCCAAGGCTTGTACTTGTTCCGGGTTGGCGTGTATTTATTCTCAGTTTGGCGTTTGTATCAACTTTATTCATCAACTTGGATTACATGTAAGTTTTCTTTCTTGTAATTATAATTTGCAATGAATCTTATGTTGAGTTTATTTTTGATATGAATAGCTAAATCATTAGCTAGGGGTAGGGAATAATTATTCCGGTTTAAGCTCGTTTATACGCATGTTGATAATTCCATCTTGACGAGTTGTTTTAATCATGAATTAATAAATTAAACTTGGTAAATCTTTATAACCTAAGAGTGACACTTAAGGTTAATTTTATGATATAATCAAAGAGTGACACTTTGATTTGTGCTTAATATTGATTTATTAAGTTAAAGTTTGTTAATTTTATGAATTACAATTTGTAGAACCGAGAGGGGAGGAGTTGTAAAAAAATAATCTATTTCATAACCGAAAGGGGAGAAATTTATAAAACTTGGCTCGTTTAGAATAGACATGTTCGGAGACATATTGTCTATGTGTTAATTGTTTCGTTAATTTGCTCGTTTATGTTTTTCCATATATTACGAGAGTTAGTATGGTTGAACTGCTAAATGAGTTAGTTAGTTGAACTACTTAACCGAGTTATTGATTGTCGTTGAATGAGTGTAAAACCGGAAGTGATTTATTCCCGATTCATAAGTTCTTTATTATTGTCTTGTTTATATTTTTAGGTAGATTATTATTGTTATTTCTTAGTTGATATTTTAGTTAATTATTATTCAATCCATTTTGATTAAAGTGTTTAGGATTTATTTTCATTATTTTCCGTAATCGACGTATAAGTTAATCGACATCAATATTAAATTCCGAACAGTCTTCCTCGAGAGATCGACCCGGAAAACGAATCATTTGATTCGGTGCTCGGTAAAAAGAAAATAATTTGTACACAACAAATTTGGCGCCGTTGCCGGGGAGGACGAGTAGGATATTTAGTTTTGGTGTTTGATTTTATTTTCTGTGTTTCTCTTGTTCTTGTGAATTTGATTAATTTCAGTGTTTCTCTTGATTTTTTTTAAATTTAAAAAAAAAATAAAAAAAAAAATCTTTTTCATTATATTCGTTTGAAAGTTTTTACGAGTAAAACGACTTTTTCGTTTGAAAGTTTTAACGAGTAAAACAACTTTATCGTTCGAAAGTTTTTACGAGTAAAACGACTTTTTCGTTTGAAAGTAGTTACGAGTAAAACAATTGTATCGTTCGAAAGTTTTTACGAGTAAAACTACTTTTTCGTTTGAAAGTATTTACGAGTAAAAGAATTGTATCGTTTGAAAGTTTTTACGAGTAAAACGACTTTTTCGTTTGAAAGTATTTACGAGTAAAACAATTTTATCGTTTGAAAGTTTTTACGAGTAAAACGATAGTAAAAAAAAAAAAAAAAAACTTTCTTTTTCGTGGCTACGTGTGGGTGTTNATATCTTTCTTTTTCGTGGCTACGTGTGGGTGTTCTGTTTTGTTGTGTAGGTATTATGAATTTCAATCGTGCTTTCCCATATCTGACAACCAATCATGGGAGAACGAGCCGAGTTATCATACCGGGTACCACAACCAGTCATATTCATATTCTTCCGAGCAGTATTGGGATCCCTGCACAGTCGAGCAAACTTATGAGTCCCAACAGTTCAATAAGAAGCTCGACTGTATTTATGAAATTGCAACATCTTGGTTAGCTCAGGAAGAGGAGACCGCAACTCGGTGTGCACCTCTGAACCAATCACCTCCATACCACGATTCTTGGGACTATGATCAAACTTGGACATACTCCTACGAGCAGCAGTGGGATTCTTGGCCTATCGAGCAGTCACACGAGTCCTTCGAGGATTCCTCAGAATACATTGCAAAGCTCGACCAGGTCCTAGCTCTCTTAGCCTCCCAAGCGGCCCAAATGAGCAATATTAAGTCCCGAATCGAGAATCTAGTGGAGCGCGTGCAAGTCCTGGAGGATCGAGTTACCAATGTCTCTCCCCAAGTCGAATATCCCCACTTTATGCTTGATACTCAAGCCTGTATGATGAAGCAAATGTGTGAGGCAGAAGAAGAAGAAGATGATGAGCTCCACCAAAACGTTGATATCTCAGAGGAGGAAATCCATGGGTTTTATTCTCAAGTCACCCATCCCTCCTCCAAGTTGGAGTATTCGTCTCCGAAGCCGTTGTACTGTGATACAAAGTGGGTAGGATCTAGTTCGATTTGCTCCACAGATAAGCTTATACTTCCTGAGGTTGACAACATAGCTCGAGTGAGAAAAGCTCTGTGTCAAGAATTGAGGATTGCTCGTACCTATACTCGACTAGAGAAAATGGAGTTTGAATGCACTCGGTTGGTGGTGAAGCTTGATGACATCAAGCGCGATCAGTCCGTTAAGATTGAAAGCAAAATCCACATGTGTCATTTCATTACCATCCTTGGTGTTTACGCTCGGTTCCACAAGAACATTGCCACCCGAGCCCACCAGGTCTGCGGTCATGCTACCCTTCCCATGCTGCCGCTTCTCGAGAATACGAAGGCGTGGCACGACCGTCATTTTTTCTTGGACCCCGGGTGAGTTGTACAGGTTTCGTCAAGCTAATGACGTTAAACAAGCGCTTCTTGGGAGGCAACCCAAGTGATTTACTGTTTTCTTGTGTGTTTCGTTGATTTTTATTTTATTTTTTTTATAATGGGAGTTTTGGAGTTTTGTGATTTTCTTGCCAGGAGCGAGCTTGCAGGTTACGGCATAGACTGAGCTGAACGCCCAGGCTAAGCATGCGCGAATATTTCATATGGGAAGATTTACTCGACTTGATACATTTTCGGTTTGCACACACTTTTCTTTTATTTATTTATTTTTCTCTTATTTGTGTTCTTGTGTGTTTGATTTTTTAGTTTATGTTTGTCGCATGAGTGCTTGTGTGATTGTGTGTTCTTTCCTATGTTTTTTGGTCAAGCAATGAGGACATTGCTTTGTTTTAAGTGTGGGGGAGTAATCTCATAATTATGCATGCTTAGGCGTCATTTTAGGTGTGTGTTTGTGTCGATTTCCCCATATGAAGCTTAATGTTTGTTTTAAGTCAAAATGACTAAGTGGTTAGTTTGGATTGTCGTTTGGTTTCATTGATAATTCTCATGCTCGATGTACTTGATGAATTTGACGGTTCCCTTAAAATTAAATGAAGATTTGTTGACATTGGAAACCACAATTGTGTTCGAAAAAATTGTTTTGTCCCTTGTTTATTCTCGATTGGTGATCTTGAAACAATCTTGTCTTATGTTCGATTATTGTTAACGTGTTGTGCTATACACTTGTGTTACGTCTTGATTGAATTATGATGTTCGTGTTATTATATGCATGATGTATCCTTGTGTTACCATCCCTTTAAAAAATAAAAAAATAAAAAAATGTGAATAAGATGTGAGTTCGCAAGGAAGTACGAATTAGGCTCCTATTGTTTCGGTCCATTTTATGGAATGAGATAATGAGCCCGGGAAACCGGTCTAGAAAACTCGAGGAAAACCCTCGAGGCTAAACCTAGATAATAATCATTCGGAAACCTTGTTTTGGAAAAATGTAGCTCACGAAAAAAAAAATAATAAAAAAAAAAATGAGCTCGTGAGAGTTGAAAGGATTAGACTCCGCTTGATCCGAATAATCTCACTCGAGATAGATATGGTCAATGAGTATGGGAAACCGGCCTAGGACACTCGGGGACAAACTCTGAGGGTAAACCTAGGTAATTATTGTCCTAACGACTCTCATTTGGAAAAACCGACTCATTAAAAGAAATAATAAAAAGAGGGAATTGGACTTTTGGGTTGGTTCTTATTGTTTCCTACATATTGAGTAAACCATTTATAGCTTTTTGCAGGTGTATTTGTAAAAAGGAAGTTTGAATTAAGTAAATCATTTGTAGAATAACTTGGGACGAGTTTTTATTTCGTTTGAACTCATTTTGTGGGGACCGTGTTTTCAAATTTGAGTTGAGTTTTATGGATAACCGGAGGAAGACGAGAGTTTCATTTTGCATGATTATTAACTTTGGACTTTTCGATCTTTCTTCTCGAATTGCTTGTTGTTTTGTTTGCTTGAGGACAAGCAAAGAGTTAAGTGTGGGGGAGTTGTTTGTACTATTTTTGTTACGTTTTTCGTTATTGTTTTGTAATTCTTTTTCCCTATTTTAAGTCTTTTTGTTAGTTTTTAGTTAGTTTTGTGTTTTATTATGTATTTTGTTCCATTTTGGTTTTCTTTGTGTTTTTCGTGTGTTTTTCCGGTTTTTCTTCGTTTTTGGTGTGCAGGTCAAAAGTCTCGTGAGGAGTCGATTATAGACCGGGCAATCATGGTGGACTTATTGGCTACACATAGGAAAAACCGGAATTTGATTTCGAGTTCGGATGAATCCGGACGGAACCAAAATGCGAAGCCGCGCAAGTTACCGACCCTTTTAAAAGTTGGAAATTCCACAAAATTTGTATCCTGGGCAAAAGTGTGGTTTTAAAGCATCATTGGATAGAGGGGTTTGTTAGCTACGCGTAGGAAAAAACGGAACTTTCCGAGTTCGGACGAGCCAAAACGAGCCAAAAACGTAAAGCCACGCAGTGCAGTCGCGAGAAGGCCGCGAGTTGGCAACGATTTTTCTCACTTTTCTTCACTTTTCTTCTTTTTTCTCCTTGGTAGATGATGGTTGTTGATGATAGTGTTGACAATGGTTGATAGTGTTGATATTGGTATGCTACTTATCATCTATAAATACCCACTTCATTCATCATCCAAACCATCTCCTAAAAATCCAAATTAATCACAATCCAAATTTATCACAATCCTTTAATCCTTCCATTACTTTCACTTAGTGTGTTTCTAGATTAGTTCTTGTGTTGAATTTTGGAGGTGTTCTCCAAGGCTTGTACTTGTTCCGGTTTGGCGTGTATTTATTCTCAGTTTGGCGTTTGTATCAACTTTATTCATCAACTTGGATTACATGTAAGTTTTCTTTCTTGTAATTATAATTTGCAATGAATCTTATGTTGAGTTTATTTTTGATATGAATAGCTAAATCATTAGCTAGGGGTAGGGAATAATTATTCCGGTTTAAGCTCGTTTATACGCATGTTGATAATTCCATCTTGACGAGTTGTTTTAATCATGAATTAATAAATTAAACTTGGTAAATCTTTATAACCTAAGAGTGACACTTAGGTTAATTTTATGATATAATCAAAGAGTGACACTTTGATTTGTGCTTGATATTGATTTATTACAATTTGTAGAACCGAGAGGGGAGGAGTTGTAAAAAAATAATCTATTTCATAACCGAAAGGGGAGAAATTTATAAAACTTGGCTCGTTTAGAATAGACATGTTCGGAGACGTATTGTCTATGTGTTAATTGTTTCGTTAATTTGCTCGTTTATGTTTTTCCATATATTACGAGAGTTAGTATGGTTGAACTGCTAAGAGTTAGTTAGTTGAACTACTTAACCGAGTTATTGATTGTCGTTGAATGAGTGTAAAACCGGAAGTGATTTATTCCCGATTCCCTAGCTTCTTTATTATTGTATTGTTTATATTTTTAGGTAGATTATTATTGTTATTTCTTAGTTGATATTTTAGTTAATTATTCGGGGAAGAGTTAGGAACAGGAACAAGGAGATTCAATCCATTTTGATTAGAGTGTTTAGGATTTATTTTCACTATTTTCTGTAATCGACGTATAAGTTAATCGACATCAATATTAAATTCCGAACAGTCTTCCTCGAGAGATCGAATCGGGAAACGAATCATTTGATTCGGTTCTCGGTAAAAAGAAAATAATTTGTACACAACAAATTTGTTGTGTTCTAACCCTTCATTGGATCACACGGATGCACACTAGTAATTATATTATGTTGTTGAATATTTTTCAATAGTTTATTTTTATTGAAAGACGTGAGAGATTGATCCATAATAGCTTATATATAAAATCCTTTTATTTTATTATATTGAACATTTATTATCTTACCCTTAGGCCTCGTTTACTTTGCGTGACGGGATTGGACAATTTAATCCAACCAACTTTACACGCCAGCATTTTGTCCAATCCCGTCAAGCATTTACTACGTGGGACTAAATGAGATGATAAAATTATAAATGACACATATACCCTTAGTACAAAGAGTAAAAATTACAGACGGCCAAGGTCGGAAAAGATGGAGAGAAAGTAAGGCCCAAACTGCAAATGTTACTTCCGCAGCATAATTATACTAAGCTTATGACAGATGAAGAAAATGAGGGGAAAAAAAAGGTAAAACCATTTTGCATTTTACACTCAAAGGTGTAGGTTTTGACCACCATTGAAATGGGGCTTCCAGCTTCACCCACAAAGAGGTAAAAAGGAGAGAGAAATAAAGTTGCAGGTCCAAGAAGCTTCATGTTTTATCGCTCGCCATTTACAGCTACAAGAAGGTTTCTTTAGCTCCTCTTTTCAGTTTTCCTTGAAAACCCTCGAGTTATGGAAATGTTGAAGCATTTATTCAGTGATAAACACTGCAAACTGCTTAAGTTTGTTCGGGTTTTTCGAATTCCGGCGGCTTTAAGGGGCGTGTTGAGTTTTGGTGTCCCTTTTCTATTTTCCGGCAACAATTTAGAAAGATGCTCTGAATTTCGAATTCAATTTTCTGTTCTAACCCTTCTTCCCAATGCTCTCTGCAAAAACTAGGGTGAGACCGTTTTCAGAACAAAATGGTAATTGTGGGATTGGGATTAAATTATCAGAGGGTGAGGCCGGGATCATTTGATCGGCCAATGGAGGATTTTAGTGTGGGACCCGCAGCCACATAATTGCCACATCACACAAATCCCATCCTAGTCCTTTAACGTAAACATAGGATATCTCAGGACAAATTTAGTTATCTTGTCCTATCCCGAGAAATAAACGACCCCTTAAAGTGTAAGAATAGAACTAAAAGTGTGTTTTAGTTCATTAGCAACTTTAGTCTCATCTCACTAGTATAAATAGCATTCTAGGGTTTGGTGTTAGTTACTTTTGTACTTTTCATTTTACGATCAATAAGCAATCTCATATCCTCCTTTTCATTTTCTCTCGATACATCTATCTCGCTCTGATCTTCATGATATTATTCGATTAATTCATCCTATATGGTACCAATTGCGATGTTATGATCCTGATTTTGATTTTCTGCTGCTCAAATTTCTTATTATTTTGCGTTCGATCGGGATTTGAAACCCTAGATCTAGTCATTGTGACTTTTGATCTTCGTCTTCAAACCCTAAATTAGAGCATTTCCATCACTGATCTATGGCGAATTGCACCACCGCACCGATTCTCCCAGACGATCTGTCGTCGCCGTACTACCTGCATCCCAGCGACAACCCCAGTGCCCTAATCGTAGCCAAAGTTTTCACCGGAGAAAACTACGTCTCCTGGTTGAGGTCTGTTGTTATGGATCTTAGTGTTAAAAATAAAGTCGGATTCATCGACGGTGCAATCCCCGTCCCTTCCTCTATTGATCATTCTTTTGAATCCATTGCTTGGATAAGAGCCAATATTCTCGTGTTATCTTGGATTTTAAACTCTATCTCAAAAGACATCCGTTAGTCTTTATTGTTTTTCACCATTGATAGAGAAGAAATTAAGTCTAGGCATGCTTTAAGCAGTGGTCCAAGAGTATTTCAAGTTGAAAAATCACTTAGCTATATGGACCAGGGCTCTCTTTCGATTACTCAGTATTATAATTTATTCAAAACACTCTGGGATGAATACATTACATATAGACCTGTCATTTGTTGTTCTTGTGGTGCCTGCAACTCTTGCACTATTATGCTATGTCTAATGCACAACAGAATGACTCTATCATGAAATTTAATATTGGCTTAAACGATTCTTATTCATCCTTGAGAAGCCACTTCCTCTGTACTTCTCCTTTACCACCTCTCTCCAAAGTATACTCTCTCCTGTTACAAGAAGAAAGTCTAAGAAATTTACACAGCTCACAAAAACTTCTTGATTCTTTGGCAATGCTTGCAAAATCCTCTCAGACATTCTCTAAACCACGTTAGAATCAAAGATTTTAAAACTTTTAATCTAACACCAAACAACAATCCTTCTCTCATCCCAGAGATAGAAAAAAGTTCAAATGTGATCACTGTGGTTACAACAATCATCCTAGTGAAAAATGTTTTCAACTAGTTGGCTATCCTCCTAACTGCATTGGGCCTAGTGGTCCTAGAATTCATCCTTCTCATACCTCTGCCAATTCAGTCACCACAACCACCACAAACACTACTGAGCCTCATGTTCCCAATGTTGATAACACTTCTGATTCCATGACTAATCTCTATTTCATGAGTTTCTAGTGTACAAAAAATCTTGTGCCTCTAATCAGGGAACATGATACTCTTCTTCCTCTCTTGTTGTTGCTACTGCCTTCAATACATCAGGTATTAATCCTTTTTCATGTACTACTCAATCAAAATTTTCAAAGGATACCTGGATACATGATACTGGTGCTACTGACCATATGCTCTGTGACATCTCTCTTTATTCATCATCACCAACTCTTATTTCTCTAAAAAATAATTTGCCTAATGGACAAAGTACCTATGCATGCATGCCATGTGGGACAGATTAATCCATGACCTAATCTTGTGCTGCATAGTGTACTATATTCGATCATTTACATTCAATTTACTTTCTGTATCAAAACTGACTGCCTCACATAATTGTATGTCAGTTTTCTGTCATCTTACTGCATTTTGCAGGATCTGAAAACCAACAAAGTGATTGGTTCTGCTAAATCCAAAAATGGATTATATCATATGTTATTTTCTAACAATACTAGTAATCTTTTATCTTCTTATGCACCTACTGATGTATCTGTTGCCAATGTATCTACTGATGTTTCTAAATTGTGGCACTATAGACTTGGACACCTCTCATTTCATAAGCTTGCTTCTTTACCTGTTATTCCTACCTGTAAACCTTTTACTCAAAATCCATGTGATGTTTGCCATTATTCTAGACAAAAGAAATTACCATTTCACACAAGTCAATCCATTGCATATGCACCTTTTTATCTTATTCACTGTGATGTTTGGGGACCATTTTATGTTGTTTCTAATTCAGGGCATAAGTATTTCTTAACTATAGTTAATAACTTTAGTAGAGTTACTTGGATATACCCTCTGATTTCAAAATTTGACACCAAACATTCTTTAGAAAACTTCTACAACATGGTCTCTACTCATTATGATAAGAAAATAAAAACTATTAGGACAGACAATGGAACTGAATTTATCCTATCTACTTTCTTTCATAATCATGGCATCATTCATAAAAAATCTTGTGTTGAGACTCCTCAACAAAATGGGAGGGTAGAAAGGAAACATCAGAATTTATTACAAGTAGCCAATGCAATCATGTTCCATGCACACTTACCTTTATATTTCTAGATTGATTGCATACTTGCTGCCACTCATATAATTAATAAAATACAATCTCATATTCTTCATGGAAAATCTCTTTTTGAAGTTCTAAATAGCAAACAACCATCTTATGATCACCTTAGGGTCATTGGTTGCCTTTGCTATGCATCCACAATCATGTCTGGTAGATCAAAATTTGACACAAGAGCAGCAAAATGCATTATTCTTGGCTATCCATTTGCTTGTAAAGGTTATATACTTTACAATTTGGATACCAAGAAGGTTATAACCCAATGGTATGTTATGTCATTACTCTTTACCATCCTCTTCCACCACTAATACCTCTGAAGCACATGTTGACAATTCTGGTACATCCAATCTTACTACTCCCTATCCTATTTGCATTTACTTGTCAAATTCAAAGTTATCTAACTCTCATCCATCATTCACTGCATCCATTTCATCTCTTGTTGAACCCAAAACATACAAGCAATCAGTAAAAGATCCTATTGAAAACACAAATATCTGGGTTTAACCAATCTGCCACCAGGAAAACATACTATAGGATGCAAATGGGTTTATAAAATCAAGTTCAAATCAGATGGCACAATAGAGAGTTATAAAGCTAGACTTGTAGCGAAGGGTAAGAAGAAGGTGTAGACTACTTTGATACATTCTCTCTTGTAACCAAAATAACTACAGTTAGGTTATTGCTTGTTGTTGCATCCAATAAACATTGGCATCTGCATCAATTAGATGTCAATAATGCTTATTGCATGGTAACCTAGACGAAGAGGTCTATATGACTCCTCCTCCTGGTTACATTTCTAAACCTGAAGATGAAATAAAAGTATGCAGATTGACAAAGAGCCTTCATTACAAATAACCAACTCCCAACTACTTCTTCAGAATCACCTACAAATTAATCTTGCTAACTTAACTATGGTTTTACTCAGTGAATTTCACATTGCTCCCTGTTTACTTTGAAAACTGACAATTTTCTTCTTTCCTTATTGGTTTACGTTGATGACATTATCCTCACAGGTAAACAATCTTACTCAAATCACGGAGATTAAAAATCATTTAGATGCCTGTTTTACCATAAAGGACCTTGGTCAATTGAAATACATTTTAGGCATAGAGGTGATCAAAAAGCAATCTCAAATCCCCTTTTTCTTTTTCTCTCGATACAACTCTCTCGCTCTGATCTTCATGATATTATTCGATTAATTCATCCAATAATCTATCTAATTGTTAAATCATATTAACTGAAACAATTGAGGTTGATTTAATGTAATTACTTGAATATTGATATGATAAAAATACTCATTGCAATGAATCGCAATTTGCAATCAAATATCAATTATTTGGTAAACAGGTTCTAAAAGCACTTAAAACTAATAAACTATTAACAAAAATGAGTCACAGAGAAATTTATAGCAGAGTTCTTATTTATTCATCATTATATTCCCAATGTATAATTGACGGTAACGCAATCAATATCGTTCCCAATCGAATGTTTTCACAAATAATCTATCCCGCTCGTTGCCTTCGTGAGACAAATAAATACCATCACTTCGAGCTGACCAAATATAATATGAATATGGCTCATCAGTTTTGAATTTAAAAACATCAAAACTTTTTTGTTTGGATCCCCACCACAAATGACAGAAAAACAGAGTACGAAGTCCCACACAAAACTTCCAAGCAAAATATTCGTTAACCGAAATTGTATGGAAGCCAAGGTCGTCGTCCCCCGAAGCACAGTGCAACGTTAGTCGTGATTTTGGTGGAAGATTATTAATGACACGAATGTGTTCTGGGCCTCTAAAAATACATTCACTATGTGCGGTGTGTAAGATGTTAACCGCAATTGAAGAAAATAGCACCAGAGTTGTCATCAAACTATACCTCATTCTTTAGAATTTTTTTTATGTCCCATTTCGCCTACAAGTGCACTTAATATATAGCTGTTTTAGTCTTGGGATTTATGATATCCAATACTTGCATAATAGAGAAGATTGATTGTTTCCAAATTGTAATTAAATCTAATCAAAGAAATATTCGCATACTAAAGCAGATTGATTGTTTTCAAATTGTGTTCCAAATCTAATCTAAGAAATATTCTTGTATGAGGTTGCATAATCATTAGAGCCAGCATGTTATACATTTAAAATAAAAATGCAAATTTATGTTATGAAATACTGTACTATTGTGTATATTATTTTTCAGAAAACGACATAAATCTATGTTAAAAAAAAAAATGATTGTCTAACCGTTAGGTCTACCTAACAGCAACCTTATTTGTTGGCATAGTTATGCCGAGAGTCTTCAATCTAGTTACATCATATCCATAGTATTATGGTGCATTTGTTGCAGTTTTGCTAAGGAGTCATCGGATTGCACGATTTATGGAGTCATCTACATTTATTCACAAATAGTGTATTAACACGTATCCTACAATAAATTCACTTTAGACAGGTGTCAATATATATTAAGTGATGGATGATTGCATAAGAAAATCATCTTATGGTTCCATAGAATTTCTTGCATTTGTAGTAGGAATTAGTTATATGACCATAATTACCGTGCTTACATCATTAAAGATTTGTGAATTAGTGAAATATTTATATCATAGAGATTGTATTTCTTGATGTGGAATACCTGAAGTTATTGGAGGTACTTTAATTTTAATTAAATACAAAAAAATTATCTAATATTTGTATGGTAATATAGTTTTAAATTTTCAATTAAGTTATATTATGACATATCATATTTTTAATTTTTTAAACTTCTATGTTATTTTTACAGTTGTTGTTAAGGTTTCAAACACGTTAACAAAGATGATTTTTATCAAAATGGTGAGGAAATCCAAGACTCTGTGGCAACGTAAGATTTAAATTTATTTATTTTATTTTTTAAAATTTAAAGATAGCATATCAGTATTTATATTTTACTAATAATTTTTCTTATAAAATTAAAATAAATTAAGGTATTGATGGGTCTCTAATATTCCAAGGTCAACTGATGATGCTAGTGGTTCAATATTTATGACCGACGAGGTTGATAGAGGAAATATAGAGTTCTTAGATTGATTTTCTGCACTCCTCTAAACGGGCTATAACATAATTATTTTTTAATATTTTTTCAACTGTTAATTTTTTTTTCAATTATAATTTATTCCATTTAATTTTTGTAGTCTATAATATAATATTATTATTTTACAGGTTGGATATTATTATTTTACAGTTGGTAGTTAACTAGGTATGTGTATTGTCATTATTTTTTTTTTTCCCCACAACAAACACAATAATCTTAATTTAAAATCTCAACAGAAGGGTACATCGGAATAGTCCAATGACTACAAATGTAGTAACTCTAGGAAACTAGAACATTATTGAGTCATTCACAGGCGATTATTGTTATCTTTCTTAATTCTTATCCAAAATTTCCAAAAAAGTTGTCTGTTATAGGAATGGAATTTTCTTTCGAGAATTGTGATTTTTTTAAAGCAACAGTGTTAAAGTAATTTTATTTATCTTTTAATTTTTTAATTCAATATAGCTTAATTTATTAATCTAAATTTATAAGATGTGCATTTCTAAAATTAACATTTCTAGGTACATTATATATTTTGAAATAAGAAATGTCACAAAAATCGCTACGTTAATAGTTATCCTTATTTCGAAAAGTTGTTTACAGTCATGCAAGGAATTGCGTTCAAAATATCTTCATATACATAAGTATGATTGAAATCAAATTGTTTTTTTAAAGACCTAAATCTTTGAGGATTTAATTGTTTTGATTCCAATCAAATATATATATATATATATATATATATATATATATATATAGAAAGGATCATATGAGAATGACTCCTAATGCGAGAAATAAGAATGACTGTATACCATCAGATCAATCAATTCAATGGACATGATGAAGTCAAATATTAATAATGCAGTCAAACATGCTATGGCATTATGGTAAATAAGTGGACATAATATGGTCAAATATTTGTATTTAACCACTAATTAAGGATAAGTAGGTCATTTTACAATTACACTTACAAGTGGGACCCACCCAAATCACTCACCACGTAACCTCTCTCCCACCCACACCGTGCCTCTCTCTCACACACGCATTCAAAATGCAGACAAACACACAGACGGGAAAAAAAAATCGGTCAGATGCAGCAACCACAGAACCGCCGTCCGCCGCCGCGCCTCCGTAGCCAGCCGCCCGCCGCCGTTCCTCCGTAGCCCGCCGTTCGTCAACTGCACTGTTAGCGATCTCCTCCACACACGCACACAGCCCGTCGCGCACACCCGACGCCGGCCGCCACCACAGATCCAGTCACCGTTGCCAGACAAACTCCCGTCACAGCCAGCCGTCGGCAGTCTGTCAATCTCTGCCACCGCTGCTTCCGACGGAGCCCGGCACCTCGCCTACCAGCCGGCCGCCAGTCAACAAACCCGCCACCACTGCTTCCGACGGCCCCGCCACCACAGTCGTAGGTTGTCGTCGCCATCAGGTCCTTCCGGAACGTCGCTATAGCCACCACCAATTCCCCAACAGCACGGCCACCACCTTACTAAATCGACCCGCTACCACTACCACAACCACTCCGTCCTGCAACTAGGAGAAACCGTCGATCCGTGGCAACGACGCACCATTTGAATCTCCGTTCACAGAGCCGATGGAAGACTTGATGACGGGGGCAGATCTATTCTGATGTGCAGAGATGAATTCGTTTACAGAGATGAGTTCGTTTTTATAGGTTGAGTGTTAATTTGTGGGTCTATTTTTGGAAATTAGAGAAATATGAGGGATCTATTTACAATTTCTTAAGTTTGATATATTGTATGTGTAATTGGGTATTTGAGTTTTTTAATTTAAAAAATGATAATTGAACCGAAAATTTAAAATTCAAAATGAAATTTTGGTTCCGATGTAATCGGTTTAATTTTCGATTAACATAAGTAATCGAAATAACCGACATAAGTTATATTATTTATTATAAAAACATGATCATTATTTAATATTAATTTTATTTGGCATTTTATATTATTTTTTAATTAAAAAAATTGTATATATATAAATAAAATATACGGTGCAATCTTACAATTATTAAAGTGCAATTTGTACATCATTATGGTGCACGATGTCGGTCTCTATTGTGCAGACTTGTCCCAAAACAAAATTGAAAATGAACATAACTATTTAGTTTATTTGGTTTGGTTAACGGAGTTATCTTATTATATTAAAATTGTATTTATGTTAATAATGTTATTTATTATTTTTATATTATTTTTGGTTGAAAATTTTTGATTTCTGTCGGTTTCGATGTTTATTGTGAAATCTGGTAGTCGTGATAAAGTGCAACATGTTGTGTCTAAAGTGCAATGCGTTGTTTTATAAAGTGCAACATGTTAATGTATAGAGTGTACTACTATAATCTTTATTGTGCAATTTGATAGTCTTGATAGAGTGCAGTGTTTTGTTCTCTAAAGTGCAACGTATTGTTATATAAAGTGCATCATGTTGATGTATAATGTGTACTACTAGAATTTTGATACGTTAGCATTCTTGTGTTTCGTGTGGATAACTGATGCGGTTGATGTTAACGTATTATGTATACTCGTTTTTTATATTTATGTTGTGTGTTATTTTTTGCGGGAAGCTATTAACGTTAAGTATGGAGTGTAGTGATAAAGTGCAACATGTTGTTCTATAAAGTGCAACGTTTTGTTTTATAAAGTGCATCGTGATAATATATGAGTGCACTACTCTATATGATCAAATATAACTTATGTGTTTTTGAAAACTAGAATTAGTAAATATAAATTGTACACCAAATTAATCTAAATAATTAAAATAATTTATAATATATTACTACAAAAGTATATTTATTCTAATATTTTTTAAATAAAATGTTGTTTGTTTTAATAATATGTGCAATGTGCATTTTATGTTCAAATATGGTGCAATCATTAAAGTTTTTACAAATTATAAATTTGACCATATGACTAAATTGTAATACATTAAAATATATAAAATTGCATTTGGGTATCTTGAAATTATCAAATTTCCAATAAGAAACCCCACAATCCCAATTCTAAATTGTAATACATTAAGATATATAAAATTCCATTTAGGTCCCTTTAAATTATCAAATTTCCAAAAAGAAACCCCACAATTCAAATTTACAATTTCTACCATTGTCCCCCATGGAGTATTGTTCAGACCCGGCGGTTCCTTCCATAACTGGGTCGTGCCACAATCGCCGTCGGCCAGGATGTCCTCGTCGGCAGTGTCCGCGATGAGAGCTATCACGTCGGCCATGGCGCTGTAGACGGCTAGGGGCGGTCAGTTGAAGGCGGTGGAGAAGAGCTCTGGTGTGAGGCTGTCGTTGAAGGCGGTGGAAGCCTGTGAGCAACGAGGCAAGAGGCGTGGATGCCGGTGGCGGGGTGGCGGCAGTAGAACTCCGGCGGGAGCTCGGAGGAGCAGGTGAAGAAAACGGGAAGCTGCCGGCGGTGAGAGCGGCGATGGAGGGGACGCCGGCGAGAGAGGGAGTGGACGGCTACGGTGGCGGAGCGACGGCGGCGAGAGTGAATGCGGCGGCGGCCTATGTATGTGTATATGCGTGAAGTGTGTGTGCGTGTTGGTGTGTGTGTGTGGTGTGTGTTGGTGTGTGTGAGAGAGATGTCTTTGTGTGTGTTGGTGTGTGAGAGAGAGATAGGATGGTGTGTTGGTGGGTGAGAATAGTTGGCGTGCGTGGGTGATAGCAGGTTTATTTAATGTGGAGTGGGCCCATTTGTTTGAATGTAGTATTGAAAATTATTGTAATGTCCTTAATGAATGTATATTTTTTGCTTTTTTATAAGCTGTTAGATCATGCGATCCAATGGCTATAATGTATTCTTATTTCTCGCATTAAGAGTCATTCTCACCGGAGCGTGACCCTATATATATATATATATAATTACAAGTTGATGCATTTAATAAAACATATTTTCATTTCCCTTAAAAAGGAGTTACATTTTTTTTAATTAATTACTCACTAATAAGCTAAAACCGTTACACCTTAATATATATTTTTTATTATTTACTTTTTGATCAGTTACTGAATTAATTCTAAATTTGGTAGCAAAATATTAAAATGTGTAACGGTCAATGTTGGAACTTACAGTTAATTGGTGTAACCGCTATATATATAGTTGTATTGTTGGAAGAAAAATATGATTGCCACATATTTTTTTTCTAAAAATCAGAAATACCAATAATATTTTTATTTATGTTAATTTTTTTTAATATATGCCACAGATATATAAATTATTTTATTCATGTTACTAATATAAACGTTTCATGATTAAAATAAAATTTAAATCTCAATTAATTTTGAATGATAAAAATAACTTAAGAAAAACTAATAATTTTTATATGATAGAAGTAATGTCTAACTAATAAATACAAACAAAAACGTGTTTTATATCTGTGCAAATGCACAAGATCAAATACTAGTTGATTTTAAAAGACCTAAATCTTCAATTAAGAAACTGCGAACTCAAAAATTTTGGCAAATATTTAAGTTAAAGGTTTGATCTGATCATGTTTATTTAACAGATCTAATTTTGATAGGTTGATAAAGGTTTAACTGGGTGTTTATTTAATAGATCTGATGGGTTGATAAAAATAATAAATCATGGAAGATGACAAAATATAAAAATAAAATATAATCTTTCCTTATATATTAATTCAGAACACGTTGAGCGTAAGTGACATATTCTCACACTTCGGATGCTGACACCGCGAAAATCTATGCTTCGTAATGTTGTTTATAAATTCATTTTTGCTCTGGAGTTAGGTTTGGTATAAGAACATCTCCAATGCTCTAATGTTGTTGTAGAACAAATTATGACAAATGTCAATAAATTAAATAGATTGTGAACCATATAGGAAAAATGTTAAGTCACAACTATGAAATTAAAATATCATCTCCAATGCACAATATTGTCTAATTTAAATATTATCTACTTACCAAATATTAAATTTTTATTAAAAAAAAGTAAAACAATTAATTAAATAATTAAATAGCTTGAAAATGGTAAAAATAATTCTTTCTCTTCTCTTCATTGGCTAGATAGAGTGTGTAAGAGAATGTGGATGAACCACATTTTTCTCTACATTGTAGACATTAATTATGTCTACATTATCACAACATTTGTGATCACATTGTATATTGGAGGATTAAAAATTTAAAAGTTGCAGTATTACTAAATGTGTTAATATGTCATGTGATTTACCACAACAACATTTGATCATTGGAGATACTCTTAGACATAAATAACTTTTTTCAGATTTGGTAATTGTATATTTAATTTTGTTATTTTTTTCTATTAGTATACATTTACTTTTTAGTTTGGACAAGTATCAATCTTACCATATTATAATTTTCTCTCATATTTATCTCCTAAATTACGATTTACAAATCACTCTCTGCATTGTCGATTTGTTTTAGCAATAACTTGTATCATATATTTCTTAACTCAACACTCGTGTATTACACGGGTATTGTACTAGTTGAATTTAAATTTAAACTTTTTAAGTTATTTTGACAAATTTTATATATATTATTATATTTGAGGCATGTTGAAACGAGATCCTAAATGAAAATTGATAAAAGTTGATGACCAAAAGGATCACATGATTTTTTAGATGAAAAGATGAATAATGATGGCATCACCCTTATATAAAATTCACCAATGCGTTGAGCCTAAGTGGCTGGCTCGCATGCTTCGAAAGTTTATTTGGTATAAGTTCGTTTTTCGTATTGACACGGGTACAAGTTCGGTTTTGATTACTAGGCTTGAAAATTAACATAAGCTATTTTACTTTTCTTTTTTCCTTAAGTTACTATATACTATTCTTATGTGTTCTTATTTAATTCATTTATTAATTATTATAAATATGTATTCCTTTTATTTTAAAGCTTTATAACTTTTATATTTATATTTTATTTGTGATATATGATATATCAAAATAGTCATAATCGTGCAATATTCGATTTGACATCTATATTGCATAAGTAAAATAAAAATAATTTCATCTATCCTTATGAATAAAAATAATTTTATTTATTAAATCAATTTACAAAACATCAAATAACAACATAAATTATTTTATAAAATTCTTGAACTTCAACAATAAGCCTTGGGCGAGGGACATTGCTCTCTCCTTGGATCAATGTCTCCATCAGCAAGCAATAAAAATAATAAAAATTTAATTCATTAATTTATCATAAAATAGTTAATGTTTAATGTATTTTTTACTTTGGATCAAATGTGGAAATTAAGTATTTCATAAAATTAATTTAAGAAATATTATAAAACATTATTTCTTGATTTAAATAATTTATATTAAAAACTAAATGTTATTATGTTGTTTAAAACAAAAAATATAAATAAATATCATAATTAAAAATAATAAAATAATTTTATATTTCATAATATTTGAAAATAATACATTTCTGTGTAAATTAATATTCTATATTATTAAGTATTATGAATTATTCTCTCTATGAGAGCGATACATTCTCTCTATGAGAGCGATACTTTCCGGCGAACTTCGATCATTCTTGCTCAGTGAATCTTTGTTTTTTCTTTTGCCAACCTGGTTTTTGATTCATCATAACCTTTTCTGTTGAAATCCTTCATCCTTTCCTTAGTCTCTTGGTTAATTTATCAATTAGGTTTCTTTCAATGGCGGAACCTATGCAGAACAAACAAGACGAAGATCTTTCTGCTCTTTTGAAAGATTTCTCTCTATCATATAGGGAGGCAAAAATTGTAGACATTGCTCAAGATGATATCCGTAACAGTGATGACGAATGCCAGAGAAGCCTTTTTGGTAAAGTCGTCGGAGATAGGCCAGCAAACTGGATTGGAATTAGGCGTGCAATGTCACAAATTTGGAAGCTCAGTCAACCTATGGAGGTAAAAGAGCTCGGCCCAAACTATTTCCAATTCATTTTCCAAAACAAAGAAGATATGAAAAAAGTTGCGGCTGGAACCAACTGGAGTCTGGATAATCAATATCTCATTCTAAAAGAATGGACAAATGGAATCTCTAGTAATAACCCAAGCTTTCAGGAACTAAACATGTGGGTTCAAGTACACGATATTCCTCTCAATTGGTTAAGCTCAGAAGTGGGTTTCAAGATAGGTAAAGCCTTTAAAAGTCTGAATAATGTTACTATAGCCTCTCTTGGTAACCATGGAGGAAAGCTCCTGCGATTATTAGTTACTCTGAACCTTGAGGAGCCAATCCCTAGACTTCTCAACATCCGATTGGGTGATCAGATTGTCAACGTAAGGTTTAAGTATGAAAAGCTAATGAACCTTTGCCATTATTGTGGTAAGATAGGACACTTAGACCGTGGATGTACCAAGAAGATGGAGGATGTAGCTAACAATTCTATGAAAGTAGGGCAATATGGGGACTGGCTGAAGGCAATGGATGGACAAAAATGGACACCTAGTAATGTCTCTGGGACAAGATCATCTCCCCAAAGGGCATCTCCTTCAATGGCTGAGAACACTACGGCTCAGGGAACCTCATCAAGTCATCCTGACAATAATCATCAACTAATTCCAAGTCATGAGGACCCTCCTTCTCCAGCAAAATCAGTGGCTGCAACATCTTATGTCTCAGCTAATAAGGCACAAACATCAGGAGAGGAAGTGGTGGTTAACAAGCTTCAGATAATGGACTCTACAGTGATGGAGATAGAGAATGAATTCACTCCTTATTATCCAGACCTGCTACCAGTAATTCACACAGACAGCCAAACTCAAACTATCAAGACATGGAAAAGAGTGGGCAACAAATCAGGCAGACTACAGAGAGCCTCTGAAAATCCCCTCATCATTGACCAACTCATAAAGGGAAAGAGAGTCAGAGTTGCTAATGAGACAGAGGAATCATCTAAGGAAGCAGCAGACACAAATCAGGTTCTATCAAAAAAACTCAAAACTCAGTCCAAAAGGGTGGGGGTTGCCAGCATGGAATGGCACCACCATGACCAACGTTAGCTATGGTGTGGAATTGTAGAGGGCTGGGTGGGCCCTCTATAATTTCCCAAATCAGAGAGTTATTAAGAACTCACCACCCAAATTTTCTTTTTCTATCTGAAACAAAAAAAAAAAACAGAATGCTTTTGTGAAGTCAGTTTGTAAAAAATTGGGGTATGATAATAGAATAGCAGTTGTTGATCCTGTTGGTCTTAGTGGAGGCTTAGTTTTGTGTTGGGATCCAAATGTTATTGTTCATCAAATTTTATGTAAGGATTACTATATCGCTGTAAATTTTCAATTATCCTCATCTAATCCTATTTGGGGAGTCTTTGTATATTTTAGTCCCTGCAAAGTGACTAGGGAAGCTCAATGGGCAGACATGCTCATCGACAGACCACTCTGGGGTCACCCTTGGTTCTCAATTGGGGATTAGAACGATCTTTTGTCTCAAAATGATAAATCAGGAGGAATATCCTAGAATGTGAATAGTTTTCAAGGATTCCACAAATTTGTCAATGCAATGAAATTGTCAGAAGTCAGGTTTGAAGGGTATAATTATACTTGGTGCAACAACAGGGCTGTTCCTGATTTAGTGGAGGAAAAATTGGACAGGGCATTTGGCTCACTTGATTGGCATCAACTTTATCTTAATGCAGTGGTGCACAATGTGCTCAGGAGTTCATCTGATCACTCAGCTCTTTTGTTAAATATGGGACTGCCAAGAGAGAAAAGGAAATCTTCTTTTCATTTTGATAAACGGTGGATTAACAAAGAAGGGTTTGAAGAAGTGGTCAAGCAAGCTTGGCTTACTCCAGTAATTGGTACCCCATTCTTCCAGATCAAAGAGAAAGTTAAAAACACAAGGATAGCATTGCTTATCTGGAGTTCGAAATTTCAATCTCAGAATCAGAAGCACATGGCTGAGCTACTAAAAGGATGGAGTTTCTAAATGCTGACAAAGAAGGGCCACACTGGGATGAATGGATCAATACTAAAAGGGATCTAAATAAGGCTCATCAACAAGAAGAACTATACTGGCAGCAAAAAGCAAAACATAAATGGCTGAGAGAGGGGGATGCAAATACTCGGTTCTTCCATGCATTTACACTTCAGAGGAGAAAACTCAATGCTATAACAAGACTAATCTCAGCACAAGGAAGAGTGCACTCAACTCAGGAAGACATTGAAAAGCATATTGCTGATTTCTATGGGTCATTATTTTCCTCTGAAGGTTGCTGGGGTGGGGAAACTTTACTTAACCTAATTCCTCCTTGTATCACTGATGACATGAATCAGAATCTCTTGAAGCAAGTGGAAGAAGAAGAAGTTAAGGGAGCCTTGTTTAGCCTGCAACCTGATAAATCCCCGGGAGAGGATGGCATGACTGCCAGATTCTACCAACACTTTTGGCCTCTCATTAGGTCTGATTTGATGAATGCTGTAACCAGTTTCTTCCAATCAGGTATGATGCTCAAATATTGGAACCATACAGTGGTATCTTTTATTCCAAAATGTGACAACCCTGATTCTTTGACTTATTTTAGGCCCATAAGTCTCTGTAGTGTTGTTTATAAAATTATATCCAAAATTTTGGCTCAGAGACTTAAAGGCTGCCTAACCTCTTGTATTAGTGACTATCAAGCTGCATTCATTGAGGGAAGGCAATTGACTGACAATGTGATAATAGCTCAGGAAGCCTTTCACTTCTTAAACAGACACTCTAATGGTCCAAATTTTTTCATGGCATTGAAACTTGACCTTATCAAAGCCTTTGATCGTGTTGAATGGCTCTGCCTGAAGAAAATTATGATCCAAATGGGGTTTCACACTGATTTTGTCAAGCTCATAATGTTCTGCATATCCACTGCCTCTTTCTCCTTTAAAGTGAATGGCTCTATCAGTGGGTTTGTCACTCTATCTAGAGGGTTAAGGCAGGGGGATCCATTATCCCCCTACCTATTCATCATTGTAGCTGAGCTTCTTTCAGCCATTATTCTGAATTCAATTGCTAATGGTAGGCTTAAAGGAATAAGGCTGTCTAGGAATGGCCCTCTGCTCTCTCATCTTTTATTTGCAGACGATGCACTTTTTTTCTGCAAAGCTGGTTCTGATCAAGCTGGAATCATTATGCATATCCTTGAACAATACAGGCTATTCTCTGGGCAAGCTGTTAATCTCCAAAAATCTGCAATATTTTTTAGTAAGAACACTCCTCAGCAGCTTCAGAATAACATTTGTAGAACCCTCAATGGTATTGTTGCTCATAGGTCCACTAGATATCTTGGTTTACCTCTGGGGATTGGTAGATCCAAGAGGGAAGTCTTTGATTACTTACTGACATCTGTGAGGAATAAATTGACCAGTAGGAAATCAAAATTACTAAGCACAGCTGGGAAAGAGGTTCTTATTAAAGCAGTTATACAAGCTCTACCTGTCTTTACTATGTCATGCTTCACTTTACCAGTTTCCTTATGTGCTGAGATTTCTAAACTTTGTGCACAATTTTGGTGGCAATCAGGAATGGAGCAGGTCAAAGGCATTCACTGGAAAAAATGGAGCTTCCTTACCCTCCCTTTTGACAGTGGTGGACTGGGATTTCATGATTTACAGTTGTTCAACAAAGCCCTAATTTGTAAGCAGTTGTGGAGGATTGCTACAAATCCAGATCTTCTTGTTAGCAAGCTTCTAAAAGACAGGTATTTTCCACAATCCTCCATTGTGCATGCCTAAAAAACTCAAGGTGGATCATGGATGTGGAACTGTTGGATGGATTTAATGCCTTTCCTTGCTAAATGGTTCAGAATAGAAATTAGAAGTGGAGTTAACACTAGAATTGCTTATCTCAATTGGGTTCCAAATCTTGGCAAACCAACTCCTACTCTGATTCCAATTGCTAGAGATCATCTCATATGGGTTAGTGAGCTTTTACATGGAAATGGAACTCAGTGGAATGAATGGTTGGTTAATCAAGTGTTTAATGAGACAGACAGCAGAGCCATCCTTAACATTTCAACTCTCCATCCACACAGACAGGACAGACTTCTTTGGGGCTTGGACAAAAAAGGCCAATTCTCAGTCTCAGGTACTTACAAACATCTCTGCAATTTAAAGGTGCTGAAATCTGATATCCCTGAATGTAGTTCAAGCAACACAATCCAAAAGGCCATAAAATACAGATTATGGAAAATGAGAACTGCAAGGAAAATCAAGCATTTTATGTGGAAATGCTTGACAGGCACACTCCCAGTTGCTGTCCATTTAAGGAAAAGAGGGGTGGAGATTGACACAACCTGTTCTATCTGTGGAAGGTCAGCTGAGACTGTAGAGCACATTTTTTTCACATGTAGCAGAGCATCTACAGTTTGGAAGTTGAGTCCTTTGTGTTGGGATGGTTTCATTGACTGCACTGATTCTTTCAAGGCTTGGTGGTATAAGATGTGTTCCCTAGACAAATCAGAGGTAGCCGAAGCTCGAATCCAACTCACGATATATATGCTTTGGTGGCTCTGGAAATCGAGGAACTTGTGGATTTTCCAAAAAACCTTAATTCCAGAGCACAAACTCTTTAAGATTGCTCAGGCCGAGTGGTTGAACTTTTCTGCTGCTGCTGTTAGTTGCTCATTTGTGTGTTAGTTTTGGATTGTTTCTCTTTGTTTGGTTGGTTTTCTGTTTCTGTTTCATGTTGGTTTTGGTTGTGGCTTGTAGGAGATAATTTCCTTGCTAGGCTTTGTAGCAGTGGTGGGAACTTATCTCTTTGTATTTTTATTTTTCTTCTCTAGTCTTGGTAGCTCTTGGTTGAGGTTCTAGACCGCTTGTTGCGTGTCTCTCACTTTTTTATTCCGATTGGTTGTTGTCATTGTATTCGAACTCTGTTCGCTCTTGAGTTAATATAGTTTCTTCTGTCGTTTTGGGAAAAAAAAAAGTATTATGAATTTAAAATACTTAAAAATTTAATAAACGAGAAACACTAACCCAAGTGCGGATCTACATTATGTTTGGGGGGGCATTGTCCCGCCTAAACTTCTAAATTTTCTTAATATATACATATGTATGTATGTATTCTAAGACTTAAATTTCTTAATATATATATATATAGAGAGAGAGAGCGAGAAAGAGAGAGAGAAGGGATCATATGAGAATGATAGACAGTGAAAGAAATAAGAATAAACTTGGACCATGGGATCAACCATATCAATGGTGGTGATGAAGTCAAACTATGGTCAATCAATAATGGCAATTTGGTAATTATTTGATCATAATGTGGTCAAATATGTACATTTAATCAATAATTAAGGTAAATTAGTCAATACACATATATAATATTAGGTGGGACCCACACATCAATTAACCATCTTTTTTCTCTCTCGTCACCCTCTTTCATCACCCTCGATAAGCTTTTTCTCTCTCATCTCCCTCATTCTCCCTCATTCNCGGGGAACTCACAGTGACCGGCAACACCAACCCGCTGAGATTGGGAGTCGGGCAGAGGACGGGGAACGGCCGGGCGGCGTGGTGGTGGAAGGTTGAGTCTAAAGTCACTCGCTAAGTGGCTGGCGGCGGCTGAAGGCTGTGAGTGTTGGGGTGTTATTTTGAGAATTTGACTAAATTTAGGGACCTACTTGTAATTTTAAGAACTTTAATTATATTTCAATTAAGCCCACATGCCAAATCTGTAATTATGAAAAGTTAATAAAAAATTATTTTTTTATGTTATTTGTTATACACATATATTAAATAATAAATAAATTATTAAATATAAATAATATAAAATATAAAAATAATAAAAAATAATTTATAATAATAAAAAATTATATAATAATAATAATAATAATAACTAATAAAATATTTAAATTATTTAAATTAATTACTGGTACAATTATATCTATTAACAAATCATTTTTGAATACACTTAATTTATATGGACCTTGTAAATTATTTCACTTTATAAAAAACACTTGCACTTTATAGAACAATACATTGCACTTTATAAACAACGCGTTACACTTTATAAAACAACAACCTACACTTTATCAACACGCTCCACAATTAACGTCAATAATTCCCACCAAAATACAACACAACATATATCTATAAAATGGATCAACATAATATTTTATCATACATCACATCATATGTTCTAAAAAACAAACAATTATGTTAACATACCAAACTTACAGTATTTTTATTTTATACATCGTCATGTTGCACTTTATAAAACAATGCATTGCACTTTATAAAACATCACGGTGCACTTTATCATGTCAATCCCACAATTAAACGTCGATAATTCCAGACAAAATACCACACCAAATAAATCTAAAAAATATATCTTCATAATATTGGGAGTTTAGTTCGGTAATGACTTTATTTTTTTTAAAAAAAATAAATATTAATTATCTTAACTAAATTAGCATATCAATAAAACTACTTATTTCGGTGTTGGTTTAGTTTGAGACAAGTCATTAAAAAAAAATTGCACTTAGAGTGCACGTTAATGTCAGACGGATTGCACATTACTGATTGTGAAATTGCATTATATCTATTAAACCGACATAAATATATAAACAAATATTATTTTGTTATATATATATATTTTTTTTTTGGTATTTACACCAAAAAAAGACATAAAAATACAAAGAACATTAAATTACAAAATATATTTTTATAATATAAATTATAAATTATTTACTTTTAGTTTGGATCGTGACAAATCATTAAAATATAAATGCCCTTCGAGTGCACATTCGTGTTATACTGATTGCGCATTAATGACTGTTAGATTGTACTACAACAACCAAATATCGACCGAACTAAATTGTTGGTTCGAACTTTATATTTTTTGTACGATTTTTAAACTTTGATTATTTCAATTAGAAGTTGACTTTATTTTCTAAAATAACCGAACCGACAGGACTAAACTTTTCGTTTCGAAATTTTATATAATCTGATTAAAATAGATATAATATAATAATTATTCCTACCGTTCTGTTGCCAAAACAATTATACCGACATATTGCGCAAAATATTAATATTAATAATTAAATATGACATTTTTTAACAGTAATTGATCATATTATATTAAATTAAAAATAATTTAATTACTAAAAATAAATTATCATGTCAAAATGCCCAAAAATCAGTCTTGACGGACTATCATCATATTGGATTAATTTAATTAATAAAAATCAATTATCATGTCAAAATGCCCAAATTCCATGGTGAATAATTTGTTCTCTCATTGAAAGAGTAAAAATTAAAAATTTGCAATTGAGTCCCTTGAATTGAATATATCAAATTCCCATATATGTGCCCTAATTTTTGGATAAAAAATTGAAGAAGAAACTCTGATTTTGAACAAACCTCCCAGCCGTCGGTTGCCCTCCCTATTTTGAACGTCGGCCACCAGATCGACCCCCGGCGATGGTGGTCTAAACTTTATGCCTTCACCATATTTCCTCCCGCCATAAAGGTCCAATTTTCTGTGTCGGAGGCGCTCGTGACAGTCTCGCCGGCGAGCTTTGAAACTTCAGGTCATCTGTGACCGCCACGCCGGACCTGGTGGCACTCCGTCGACGCCGGCTCCTGCCGACCGTCATGTGCAAGGGCGTATGGACGCACGCGTCGGGCTCGTCGGCAAGCTTCGATCTCCAGCCAATAATGTCCTTCACGATGTCGATGTGGCTAAGAACAGAGTCACGCGGCGACGATAGATATCCACGACGGTGGTTGGTGGCCGGTGGCGGGTAGGCGGTGGTCGGAGATATCCTTAGCAGTGCCCTGCGTGTATGGGTGTGTGAGTAGTGCGTGTGTCTGGGTGAATAGTGTGTGTAAGGTGTGTGAGAGAATAGTATGTGCTTGTGTGTGTGTCCGCATGTGGTGGTGTGTGGGTGGCGTATGGTGATGTATGTGTGGCGTGTGGTGTGTGTGTGTGGCGTGTGGTGTGCTTGTCCACATGGCAATAATAATGGAGTGTTGGTGAGTTGGTAATTAGTAGGGTCCCACATTTGATAATAAAATGTCCAAAATACCCTTAATGAGTATATAAATGCTGGATTTTTTATACCATTGGATCATCCGATCCAATGGCTACTACGTATTTTTATTTCTTTCACTAAACACCATTCTCATGTGAGCGCGACCCTATATATATATATATATATATAGATTAAATATATATAAAAAATATTCAATTACCCGTATTCCCATAATTGTTACAAATTATTGTATAGTTATATTTACTAATTAGTTTTAACTACATCATATTTTTTTAAGTAACCTTTCAATATTAGTTTATAATATTCTTGTTAGGTTCTATGAGGAACGTCAACGACATGCACAGTATTGAACTTATCGAAATAAATCCTAATGCAGCGGAATCTATAGTTAGGATTACGACATTACCTTTTAAAATTTTTGCCGACTCAGAGACGTTTCTGATTTCCTTTGGTGGATATCGTCTGATTACCACAACTCTATCGGTTGAAGAGTTTGGCCTTTGTCGATTCTAGTCGAGTGTTGAATCATGAACAGATCACCGGAACGAACTTTTCGGGCTCGGGCCAGTAGGGCAGGTTCAGATCACATCTCGGGTTGGGTCGGGTTGCAGCGGTTCAGACACGGACACGGGTCGTGGTCGGGTGCTGGTCGGGTCCATGTGGTGCGTGTCGCGGATGCTGCCTGGTTGCGTCGAGGCGTGACGCGCGGGTCGGCAGATGGACGCGAGGTGCGCGGGTGGCAGACGCGTCGCGGGTGTCCTAGGTCGTCGAGGTCTAGGCATGCGGGGACTGGGCGTCACGCGAGCGTGTGCGGCAGGTCTCCTTGGCGCGCGAGGAATCCTGGACTGGTGCGGACTGGCGAGCGCGTGGGACACGAACGCGAGATGCGCAGGACACGAGCAAGACGGACGGGGTCTGCTCGCGGAGGAACTGGGCGGTGATGCGTGTCACTGGGAACTGGTCTCGAGGCTTGGACTGCGCACGGTTGCGGTCCTGTGCTCGCGATCGCGTGCGATTGGACTCGGTACTGTTCTCGGTGGCGATCCTCGACGGCGGCAGTTTTCCGGCGAAGTCGACGGCGACGGACAACTGAGAGGGATGACCGGAAAATATGAAGCTTTTGGGTTTGATGAAATATCACCTAAAAGACTTCTAATGAATTACCTAAAACACCTAATTCAATTAATTTTGGTGGAGCAATTAATTGAATTCCCAAACACTTAATCAAGACAACTTTTCTCTCTTGTGTAGAAGGAAAAATCGAGTAGCATTAGTCTTGTACAAGAGGTTGGGACATGGTATATTTTTTATAGGCTTAATTAAGGACCTCAAGGAGGTGCCAAATATGAGCTTATCCCATTAGGCCAAGGAATCCTAATTCTACTCCACTTATTAATCCCAACTAGGTCATGATTCCTTTCTCCTATCATCACCTTCTAGAAGACTCTCAAGTCTCCTAACCCTAGGTGATGTTCTAGAAGGAATATTGCATATCCCATGGAATATTAAATAAGAAATAAAATTAATTCTTAAAATCCTAATAAAATTAAATAATAATATATCCCACTAGAATATTATTATTGTTCTCCCCATTTGGCGCAATCAATTAAATCAAACCTTCACTTGATTAATATTTATTAATCTGACTGATCAATTTACCTCCCCATGTTTAAGATATAACGTCTGTCGATTAATTAAATTACTGACAAAATATTTAATCAACGTCTTTATTAATTTTCGAAATTAGTACCACTATGATCTTTAATCATTATGTCGGATTCTCATTTACCTGCAGGGTTTAACATAATATTTCTTCTTGAGCTCATTTCGGGGACGTCATCAACCCAAGCGCACTGGGACACAGTGACTGTAAATAATTTATAATAGCACACTATATAAATATTCTTACTTACCAAGATACCGAGTATGTCATCCAAACAGAATAGGAATCACCCTTGCTAAATCAAATAAATATATATGCCTATTTTATATTATCTTACAACTTTAGAGAACGCATCAATCACTGAAGGTCTAGATTACAACAACGGTCAGTGAATCTGGTAATCTTATCCTTCTGTGGTCCTGTTCAACACTTAACAAAAGTACTAGTGTAGTTCTCCAGTTAAAGGTCAACTGAATCAAGAATACACTACAGTATTTTTCTAAGTGGGGTCTCACTGCCAGTCTAGACTGTGAACAAATGATTTAGTCTTGCAAGGTACCGATAGGTGACCTTACTGTTCGAGACACCACGAACTACACTATCTCAATGTAAGACAAGGAGTATGATTGCATAAATAAATAAACTGCAAGCATATGTACTTTGACTAAAACGCGATTGTCAGATCAAAGTGGTATTATTAATATCTGAAAGCCAAGCTTTTACAACATATCGAACAATCTCCCACTTATGCTTAATAAGCTCATGGCTATCACTAACCACAAATTTTATTTTATTCTAATTCTCAAAGGCTAGTCTACTATGTCGCCCTAACATCTGACTCTCATTCCTTCTACGTGTCTTAAAAAGACTTTCGCCGGTAGGCTCTTCGCAAAAGGATCTGCTAGGTTGTCCTTTGATGATATCTTGGCAACAACGACTTCCCCTCGTCCAACGATTTCTTGTATCAGGTGGTACTTGCGCTCTATGTGTTTACTCGCTTTATGAGTTCGTGGCTCCTTCGAATTTGCTACCGCTCCGCTGTTATCACAGAACACTGTAATGGCTGCGGCCAAACTCGGCACCACATCAAGGTCGAGGAGAAAATTCCTGAGCCAAACAGCTTCTTTCGCTGCCTCTGAGGCTGCTACATACTCAGCTTCCATGATTGAGTTTGCCACGCATTTCTTCTTGACACTCCTCCACACAATGGCTCCTCCTCCTAAAGTAAACACAAACCCTGAGGTTGACTTGCTTTCGTCCCCGTCTGCCTGGAAGTCAGAATCGGTGTATCCCAACGGAAGCAATTCATCTGTCTGGTAAATCAACATGTACTCCTTAGTCCTTCTCAGGTACTTAAGTATATGCTTTACCGCGGACCAATGTTCCGGCCATGGGTTACTTTGATATCTTGCTACCATGCCTACTGCATAACAGATATCAGGTCGCGTACACCATTGCATACACGAGGCTTTCTACTGCCGATGCATAAGGAACTGCCTTCATGTCCTCTATCTCTTGAGGAGTCTTCGGGGACATCTTCTTAGATAGAGCGATTCCATGTCGGAAGGGCAAATCCCCTTTCTTTGAATCATGCATGTTGAAACGCTTTAAGACAGTGTCTATGTATGTAGAATGGGATAGACACAATTTTCTCTTATCTCGGTCCCAAATAACCTTGATACCGAGAACATGTCCTACTTCTCCCAAATCTTTCATATTACGTTTGATAACATTTTCACACTGTTTCCAATGAAAAGAATATCATCTACGTACAGCACTAGAAACACCACCACGTTTCCTTCACTTTTCTTGTTCACACAGTGCTCATCCAGACATTGGGTAAATCCATACGATTGGACAACCTCGTCAAAACGGATGTTCCAAGACCTCGAAGCTTGCTTTAGTCCATAAATGGACCTTTTCAGCTTACAGACCAGATGCTCTTGTCCCTTTGCAATGAATCCTTCTGGTTGCTGCATATAGATGTCCTCGTCTAAATTCCCGTTAAGGAAAGCAGTCTTAACATCCATTTTCCAAATCTCATAATCCATATGAGCGGCTACAGCCAAGAGAATCCTGATGGATTTCAGCATAGCTACTGGCGAAAAAGTTTCCTCATAATCGATCCCTTCTTTCTGAGTATACCCTTTCGCAACAAGCCTAGCTTTGAAGGTCTCAACCTTCCCATCTTCTCCTCTCTTTCTCTAATAGACACACTTGCATCCAATGGCATGAACGCCACTAGGTGGGTCTACAAGATCCCAGACCTGATTGGAATCCATAGACTCCATCTCAGACTTCATCGCCTTTTGCCAAGACTTTGCGTCCCGATCTTGGAGTGCCTCATTGTATGTCCATGTGTCGATTTCAAGAACATCCGGGACGACCTCAGAAGACTCTCCCAGACCCATGAATTGTTTGGGCTGCCGAACAACCCTTCCACTACGACGAAGAACTACTTGCTCAGGTGCATCATCAGTGATACGTGTTGCAGTACTTTGTGGTGTAACATCTAGCGCACTCGGTATTAAAGTACTGACTCCCTTTACCTCCTCAAGGACATGTCTACTACTGGGCTTATAATCTAAGACATAGTCTTCTTCCAAGAACCTAGCATTTGTGCTAACGATTACTTTCTGGTCCTCGGGACTATAAAATAGACAACCTTTCGTTTCCTTAGGGTATCCCACAAACAACCTTACTTCTGATCTAGATTCCAACTTATCAGTATCAGTCCTTAGCACATGTGCTGGGCTACCCCAAATCCTCAGATGTCTTAAATTGGGCTTGTGCCCAGACCACAACTCCAATGGTGTAAGTGGTACTGATTTAGAAGGAACTCTATTTAAAATGTATACTGCAGTTTCTAGTGCATATCCCCAAAACGAATTGGGTAAGGTCCTAAAAGTCATCATTGCCCTAACCATTTCCATAAGAGTCCTATTCCATTGCTCTGCCATGCCATTCTGCTGGGGTGTGCCTGGCGCAGTCAGTTGGGAAGTAATCCCATTATCCGTCAAGTAGTCTCTAAATTCATTCGAGAGATATTCGCCACCACGATCTGATTGTAATGACTTGATACTTTTTCCTAACTGCTTCTCCACAACCGCCTTATACTCTAAGAATTTCTCAAAGCATTTAGACTTGCGGTGCAATAGAAAAATGTACCCATATCTCGAGTAGTCATCGATAAACGTAACGAAGTACTCGAAACCATCTCTCGCTTGAACAAACATAGGACTACATAGATCGGAAGGAACTAGCCCTAATAAATCTTCGGCTCTATTCTCCTTTGATTTAAAAACCCACTTGGTCATTTTGCCTTCTAGGCAAGATTCGCAAGTTGGAAAAGCCTTGACTTCTAACGACCCCAAGGGCCCGTCTTCTACCAATCTTTGAATCCTCCTCAGGTTTATATGACCAAGTCTTAGATGCCAAAGATATGTTTCGTTCATATTCGAAGGTTCCTTTCTCTTATTCAGATTAGATGATGTATTAAGTAATTGTTTCTGTTGCAGTGGAGATGACTTTGGTTCTAAAATATACAGATTGTCTACCAATGAACCAGAACATATGAACTTTTTGCCAAAACGAATAACAACTTTATTATCGAAAATAGCAGAAAAACCGTTCATAAACAACTTAGAAACTGAAATCAAATTCTTTCTAAAATTAGGAACATAAAGACAATCTTTCAAAACCAAAGTCCTATCTAAACCAAAATCTAAATAGACGTCTCCCACTGCAACTGCTGACGCTCTACTAGCATCGCCAAAGTAGATGGTAACTTCTCTTTCCCTAAGCCGTTTGGTTTCCTGGAACTCCTGCAAATAATTGCAGACATGATCAGTGGCTCCTGTATCTACACACCATGTTCTGGTAGATAACATCGATAAACATGTTTCAACGACTAATGAAAAAGATGTACCTTTATCGCCCTTCTTGAGGAGAGGGCAGTTGGCCTTCCAGTGTCCCTTCTGCTGACAGTTGTGGCACTTACCCTTTGGCTTCTTTGCAGCTTGCTGAGGTCGCACATCACCCATGACCGCTTTGCCCTTCCCTGAGGACCTCTTCCTCTTCTTACCCTTAGAGGGCTTGTGACGAAACAGGCCCTCTGCCGACTGAAGTTCAGCAACAAGTTCTGGAAGAGTCATCAACATCTTATTCATGTTATAATTCAACCGAAATTGTTCGAAGCTCTTCGGCAAAGACTGGAGCACTATATCGACCTGGGTTTCCCCATTAATAAAAGCCCCTAAGACCTCCAGCTCATTCAGCTGGGCCATGATAGCAAGAAAATGATCCCTTACGGGAGTGCCCTTGTGAACTGTGAACTGTGAATTAATCTGGGCTCAGATACCAGCTGTTAGGTTCTATGAGGAACGTCAACGACATGCACAGTATTGAACTTATCGAAATAAATCCTAACGCAGCGGAATCTATAGTTAGGATTAGGACATTACTTTTTAAAATTTTTGCCGACTCAGAGATATTTCTGATTTCCTTTGATGGAGATCGTCTGATTACCACAACTCAATCGGTTGAAGAGTTTGGCCTTTGTCGACTTTAGTCGAGTGTTGAATCACAAACAGATCACCGGAACGAACTTCTCCGGCTCGGGCCGGTTGGGCAGGTTCGGATCATGTCTCGGGTCAGGTCAGGTTGCAGCGGTTCAGACAGACACGGGTCGCGGTCGGGTGCTGGTCGGGTCAGTGTGGTGCGTGTCGCGGATGCTGCCTGGTCGCATCGAGGAGTGACGCGCGGGTCAGCAGATGGTCGCAAGGTACGCGGGTGGCAGACGCGTCGCGGGTGTCCTAGGTCGTCGAGGTCTAGGCGTGCGGGGACTGGGCGTCACGCGAGCGTGTTCGGCAGGTCTCTTGGGCGCGCGAGGAATCCTGGATGGGCGCGGACTGGTGAGCACGTGGGACACGAAAGCGAGATGCGCAGGACACGAGCAAGACGGACGGGGTCTGCTCGCGGAGGAACTGGGCGGCGATGCGTGTCACTAGGAACTGGTCTCGAGGCTTGGACTGCCGACGGCGGCGGTTTTCCGGCAAAGTCGACGGCGGCGAACGACTGAGAGGGATGACCGAAAAATATGAAGCTTTTGGGTTTGATGAAATATAACCTAAAAGCCTTCTAATGAATTACCTAAAACACCTAATTCAATTAATTTTGGTGGAGCAATTAATTGAATTCCCAAACACTTAATCAAGACAATTTTTCTCTCTTGTGTAGAAGGAAAAATCAAGTAGCATTCGTCTTGTACAAGAGGTTGGACATGGTGTATTTATAGGCTTCATTAGGGACCTCAAGGAGGTGCCAAATATGGGCTTATCCCATTAGGCCAAGGAATCTTAATTCTACTCCACTTATTAATCTCAACTAGGTCATGATTCTTTTCTCCTAACATCACCATCTAGAAGACTCTCAAGTCTCTTAACCCTAGGTGATGTTCTAGAAGGAATATTCCCTATCCCATGGAATATTACATAAGGAATAAAATTAATTCCTAAAATCTTAATAACATTAAATAATAATATATCCCACTAGAATATTATTATTGCTCTCCCCATTTGGCTCCAATTTAATCAATTAAATCAAACCTCCACTTGATTAATTTTTATTAATCTGACTGATTGATTTACCTCTCCATGTTTAAGATATTACGTCCGTCGATTAATTAAATTACTGACAAAATAATTAATCAACGTCTTTATTAATTTTCGAAATTAGTACGACTCAGATCTTTAATCATTATGTCGGATTCTCATCCACCTGCAGGGTCTAACATAAATTTCCTTCCTGAGCTCATTTCGGGGACGTCATCAACCCAAGTGCACTGGGACATAGTGACTGTAAATAATTTATAATAGCACACTATATAAATATTCTTACTTACCAAGATACCGAATCAAGAATACACTACAGTCTTTTTCCAAGTAGGGTCTCACTGCCAGTCTAGATTGTGAACAAATGATTTAGTCTTACAAGGAACCGATATGTGACCTTACTGTTCGAGACACCATGAACGACACTATCTCAATGTAAGACAAGGAGTATGATTGCATAAATAAATAAACTGCAAGCATATGTACTTTGACTAAAACGCGATTGCCATATCAAAATGGTATTATTAATATCTGAAAGCCAAGCTTTTACAGCATATCTAACAATTTTGCGTTTGATTACGTACAATTAAAAAATTAAAGAGTAAATTTGGAATAGAAGAACATGCAACATATGCATTTTAATGGTTCGAAAGAGAATTGTTAGAACTATTAATACAACAATAGGCCTTCTCGTGGCTACTTAGTTAGACAACCACACTCTTCCAATAAATATCTTTATACTTTGATACTTAAATGTCATACTTTATAGTGCAATACAAATAAAAGTATAACATTTCATAGTATAACAATGCATTTTTCACAAAAAAATATATCTGCCTAACAATTATGCAGCCTTCCAGTTATAGCATTTGTATCATATCGAGCAAATCATCAATGAGATTCGTGAAGGTCAAGTATGTTGAGCATTTAAATTACCAAAAGTAAGAAGTTATGTCTTTTGTAGTTCAACTTATTAATTATTTTATCCATCTTGCAATGCAATTTTACGCCTATATATCTGTGTGTGTGTGTGAAAGAGATAGAGGTTAAAAATGGTATATAGTTCCCTTCGAAATATTATTCGTGTCGACTCAAGTTGAATATCTCATGTTTAAGCTTGTGATAGTTTAACAAATGAGTCGGATCAGCTCAACTATTTCATAGATAAACTAAATATAAGCTCAAACTCGACTTGTGTAAGCTTCAATCTACTCGATTTGTTTAATAAAAATGTTTGAATAGTCGTTCTAGCTTGGCTCATTTAAATATATAAATGATATAAGATCAAACTTTCACGAGTGGAACAAACACAATCCAGTTCCAACAACTGCTTTAGCCCCTCCCAATTTTTTTTTCTAGATCCGCCCCTGCACTAACATGTAAATATAAAATATAATCACAACACAGTAAAACTTATTTTGTTTTAAAGAAATTTGAATCAAATTTATGGAGTTGTAAATAATATATGTTTTAGACATATAATTTTAAAAATAAAATTAAAAATATTATATTTTCACAAATTCAGTGTAAACTTTTTGGGTGCAATTTTTAATTAATTTTCATTTTATTAGTTATTTTTTATTGTTGTATATTCATTATACGTTATTTTACAATGAAAATATAAGTTGTTTTAATTTTTATTCTACAAATATTAATATATTTAGTTATTCGTGTAGCACTCGAGTATCGTAACAGTAATAATTTTATTTCAAGCACTTCGAGCATTCTACCTTGGGATTTTGATGGAGGATAAATATTAATACGAGAATGATTTAATAACAATAATATATATATATATATATATATATATATATAATTGCTAGCTAAGCAATAAATTTTACCTAATAAATAAAACCTAATAAATTTTACCTATGTGGCAAATTATTAATAAAACCTAATAAATAGAACCTAATAAATTTTATTTATGTGGCATTAATACACCCAATCTCATTAATAAGAATATATTTTATTACATTTTTTGGGTTAATTAAGACAAAAACCATTATATTTTATGTTAATTGATTAATAATTATATTTTTTATTGAATAATATAATAGTTAATATTAAAATTAGTAATTATATTTTATACTAAATAATATATGAAAGTTACATAAAATTATATTTTACACTAAAATCAATATTTTTTTCTATGATGAAGATGTTGTTTATTAATAAATTAATTTTTTTTATGTCATAGTAAATTTTCTTAAAATCACATAAGCAATTGTTATAATAAATGTAATATTTTTCAGCTAATTAATTGGTCATGATCACTCAAAATTATAAAAA
>BKCP01011514.1:380122-429741 GCA_008636005.1 Striga asiatica | reverse complement strand
AAATTTGGAGATTCATATGCCAAAAATGTGTCATATATTTATGAAAACAAATCCAAGTACAAATTAATTTAAAAACCATGCAAATTGGATACAGATTTAGGAAATAATTAGTTGCATAATTTTTAACAAATTCTTGCAATATTTTTGAATAATTTTTTCTTTCAATAATAATGTGAGCAAATTGGATAAAACCACGTCTAATTTTTATTTTAAACAAAATTGAGATTTGAACGGGATATACATTCAAAATTGTATCTACATTTTTTCGTAACAAAATCAGTTTATCTTTAATATTTAAAGTCAAACCTAATCCATTATTTAAGAAAAAAAAAAATCAAATCAATTTCAAAATCGTGTGCAACTTTTCAAAATTTGAATGCACCAATTTTTTTGGATTCTTATATTTTTTTCTTAATCATGTTTTACCGAGATTTTGGTAAGTTCATATCAATTTTTTTGGTTAAGTTCATATCATTTTTTTAGGAAAAAATCAGTTGCATAAATCTTAAGTAATTATTCTGATTTTTATTAGAATTAATTTAAATTCAATTTATTTGGTAAAAAAATCGGTTCAATGTTAGGAAAATTTTGTTGCATTTTTAGGAAAAATTGATTATTCTTTTCACTTTGTTTTAGCCAAATATTGGAATCAATTTGTTTGGTAAAAAAATAGATGTATTGGTTGAAAAATTCGGTTTTATTTTTAGGAAAAGCTAATGATTCTTTTTAGTTTTTCGTAATCAAAATTTTGAATTAGAAATACAAAAATAAAAAATAAAATGGCGTGAAAATATCTAAAAATCTGTACTTTTTTCTATTAAGAGTTTATTTAATAAATAAGATTCCTTAATTTTTTTTAAAAACATAATTTGTTAACTAATAACAAATAATACACAAGCTTTGATAAAATTGACTGGATATTTGTTTAATAATCAAATCTTTTTTAAAAAAGAAAAAAATGGGGCGAACATCTCTTAATAATATCGATTATTTTTGTTATTCACTCCAACTAATTCATTTGTAGACGTATCAATCCACAAATCTAACTTAAAATTTGATTTTAACAACTCAAATAAAAAGAATCACATGATTTGTCCTTATCTTTTACATCATATTTGTGCTTATCTTTTACTCTATAAAATATTTTAATTTTATATCAACAAAATTCACACGACAGGTACATATACAATTATTTTTTATCAATAAGAATTCCACTGAATATACATTGACATGCCAAATTTTTTGATATATTGGTTAAATAATTTCAGATCGAATATTTTCGTATCGATTCCATTAATAGAATCGTGTACATCCCACAAATATGTTTGATAAAATTCATTATGTTTATCTCTTTCAATTATGTTAATCTCATTAAACATATCTTATCATTGTGATATGGTAAATCAATTATGTTTATCTCTTTCAAGTTTTATCTCTTCAAACAAATATTATCATTATGATATGGTAAATGAATTATGTTTATCTCTTTAAGTTACGTTTATTATTTTAAATAAACCTTATTATTATGATATTGTATTAATTTTAAAATTATTGGCAACTTCATTTGAGAGGTGTCATTCAATTTTTTTGGAAATTAATTTATTTTTTAAAACATTTTCTTATGGGATAATAACTAACAAATCTGAGTGAATTTAGTTATACATGTGAATCCAAATAAAAAAAATAGATTCAAATCAATTACACTTCATTTATAAAGAAAAACAATGTTCACCTTTTTAAAATATAATGTCACCCTAAAATTGTGGTAAGTTAATTTGACAAAAAATTGTTTTGAACTAAAAATTGGTGCATATTTGATGTTTACACTATATCTTTTAAAAAACACGTGAGATTTTATTGTTTAAAACCGTGAGAATTGATCACCATATTCAGTTCAATTTTTTTTATAACAACTTTTTGCATATTTACGGAAAACAGTTTACTCTTTTACATTTCTTATCACATTATTTGATATTTTGGTTAAACAATTTCAGATCGAGAGCCTTCTACAAAATTTGCAAAACCTTATAATTATGATATAGTATTATTTTAAAACTATAGCTTATAGTTTATACATAAAATCCTTTTATTTTATTGTATTCAACATTGACTACCTTACCCTTAAAGTGTAAGAATAGAACTAAAAATGTGTTTAGTTCATTAGCAACTTTAGTCTCATCGCACTTGTATAAATAGCATTCTAGGGTTTGGTGTTAGTCACTTTTTTACTTTTTATTTTACGATCAATAAGCAATCTCAGATCCCCTTTTTCTTTTTCTCTCGATACATCCTCTCGCTCTGATCTTCATGATATTATTCGATTAATTCATCCAATAATCTATCTAATTGTTAAATCATATTAACTGAAACAATTGAGGCTGAATTAATGTAATTACTTGAACATTGATATGGTAAAAATGAATATTGAAGGGCCTTGTTTGTTACTAGATTAGGATCTTTTTTCTTAGTTTGTTCTTTGTTTTTGTGCTTGTGTTTTTTGTTTGGGCCATTTGATCTCTGTGAGCCCGGGTGTGAACTTATTATCCCACTGGGATCCTGCACTCGGGCATTATCCTGTTGGGATCTTATTTAGTTGCGTTAATTTTAGTTTGTGTTAGTTGGAGTTTGTCTTTCTAGCGTTGCTAGCCGGTTCTAGGCGATCTCAGGATCTACCTCTCAGTTTTTAACATTTGGTTGTACTATTCAGCTTTTGGCTGCTTTCTCTTCGTACTTTTGTGCAGTTTTTATTAATATAGTACGTCTATCGTTCTGGAAAAATGCATCACAATTCTTAATCAAATATCAATTATTGTGTAAATAGGTTCTAAAATCACTAAAACTAATAAACTACTAAGAAAATGAGTCACAAAGAAATTCATAGCAGAGTTCCTATTTATTCATCATTAGAGCATATTCCCAAAGTATAATTGGTGATAACTCAATCAATATCCATCCCAATCATATGTTTTTACAAATAATCTATCCCGCTCGTTTCCTTCGTGAGCCAAATAAATACCATCACTCCGAGCTGACCAATTATAATATGCATATGGATCATTAGATTTGACTTTAAAAACATCGAAACTTTTTTGTTTGGATCCCCACCACAGATGACAGAAAAACAGAGTACGAGGTGTCAAACAAAACTTCCAAGAAAAATATTCGTTAACTGAAATTGTATGGAAGCCAAGGTCGTCGTCCCCAGAAGCACAGTGCAATGTGAGTCGTGATTTTGGTGGGAGATTATTGATGACACGAACGTGTTCTCGGGTTGTAAAAATACATGAACTATGTGCGGTGTGTAAGATGTTAAGTGCAATTGAAGAAAATAGCACCAGAGTTGTCACCAAACTATGCCTCATTCTTTAGAAATTTTTTTATGTCCCATTTCGCCCACAAGTGCACTTAATATATAGTTGTTTTAGTCTTGAGATTTATGATATCCAATATTTTCATATTAGAGAAGATTGATTGTTTCCAAATTGTATTCCAAATCTAATCAAAGAAAGATTGACATACTAGAGAAGATTGATTGTTTCCAAATTGTATTCCAAATCTAATTTAAGAAATATTCTTGTATGAGGTTGCATATCATTAGAGCCAGCCTGTTATACATTTATAATAAAAATGCAAATTTATTTTATGAAATATCGTACTTTTGTATATATTATCTATATCTATATATATTGAGAGAGGATGGTCAATAAATCATTTGTAGAAAGTTGATAAAAAATTTGGGTCAAAGCCTTTGATTTACTTTTTTTGGAAATCACATGTAAATTCTGATGTTGCAATATTTATTTCTCACGCACATAAAGCCAACAACTTCCCTATTTTTTGTATTTGATTTGTATATCATATATCATAAAATCCGATTTCACCATTTTCAGATATTTTGTTAGGATATTTTGAGATCTTGATTTTTTGTAACAAAATTAAAACTTTCGGATAAAATCCTTCTTTGTTTGAAGATCTTGATTTTTGTTTGAATCCTTCATTTTTTGTAACCAGTTTGATCAATTAAGATGACACGCGTATAATTAGATATTTAAATAATTTGTGTCTAATTGTAGAATTATTTTTTTTTACAAAGTGCGATTTTATTCCCTTTTATAAGATATTGAAAAAATCTTAACAAATAACAAATCTATTTTGTTTGGTTGTTGAGAATCCAATGGCTTATATATCTTCTAATGTTATTTAGATATATTAACAATTACAAGAAGAAATGAGAATCAGATTAAATCCAATTATGGCTAAATAAATTATGGGCCAATTCTAGCCATTTTAACCATAGGGCCAATCCATGAAAAAAATATTTATTTTGTTTGGTTGTTGAGAATTAACAAATAACAAATCTATTTTATTTGGTTGTTGAGAATCCAATGGCTTATATATCTTCTAATGTTATTTAGATATATTAACAATTACAAGAAGAAATGAGAATCAGATTAAATCCAATTATGGCTAAATAAATGATGGGCCAATTCTAGCCATTTTAACCATAGGGCCAATCCGTGAAAAAAATATTTAGCCTACTAATATTAACTTATTTTTGTACAAGCCCAATTATATTTTTCTGGTTTAATTTAATAATTTTGAATCTTTTGAAATACGATTTTAAATGCATAGAGTCCTAAATATGCATGTTTATAGTTAAAAAAAATGTAAATTTATGAGTAATACATTGAAATTCTTTAACTAATAAACAATGTGCATATCGAATCTTAAAGTATCTATAACATTGATATTATTTATTCGATAAATAAATAAATATCAAATGCTTTTTTAACTAATCTAAAAATGGATATAAATTATCTGTGCAAATGTTATAGTATAAAAAATTTTATATTCACTTATATAAATGAATACTATACTCATTTGATATTGAATATTCTTAAAAATTGAGCAGATATAAACTAAATTTGTTAAACTGTAGACTCAATTTTTATATATAATGTAAATTATTATCTTTTTGTTTATTGATTCCATTTTTATATCTATATATATTAAAAGAGGTTGATGGAATAATCTAAAATAGTAACTTTGACTTTATAATTAAATCGGTTGACCTACTATTAAATGAAATATAGTAAAAATTACTTCAATATTGACAGAAAAATTAAAATTAAATTATACCTACCTGTTGTAAATTGTTCAATCCGGTACATAGCACGACTTTCTATATAGATAAAGTGGTATCATTTTGAAAATAATTTTGTGATAATTATTGCAGTAAAAAATGGATTCTTCATATTAATCAACATTCCTAGTTCCCCATAGTGGGATCTTCTGGCCCTTCAGTTCACACCAACATTCCTAGTACCCCCATGGTCACTCAAAAGGCAGCTCTTAAAACCTGGAGAAGAACCAGCAGCAAAATGGGTAGATTGCAAAGAGAGCCTATTAATCCTATAGCTATTGACCAAGCCTCTGCTGGGAAGAGATTAAGATCAGAGAATGAATCTCCTGCAGTACAACAGACAAAACAAGTCATCCAAACAGGTGATAGTAAAAGGTTGAAACTAAATGCTGAAAATGTGGGGGTTGCCAGCCTCGAGGGGCACCACAGTGATCAATGTTAGCTGTGGTGTGGAATTGTAGAGAGCTGGGTGGCAACTTTACAATTTTCCAAATGCGAGAGTTAGTTAAAACTCACCACCCACATTTTCTTTTACTATCTGAAACAAAAAAGCAAAAGGCTTTTGTTAAATCAGTTAGTAGGAAGCTGGGATTTGATGACAGATTAGTGGCTATAGATCCAAACGGCCTTAGTGGAGGCCTTGTTTTGCTATGGGATTCCACGATAGTGATCAAACAAGTTATTTGCAAGGATTTCTATATTGCAGTTGCATTTCTTCTTCACTCTCAACCTTAGTGGAGAATTTTTGTATATCTCAGTCCCTGTAGAACTATCATAATAGCTCAGTGGGATGAAATTCTTCATGAAAAATCAGGATGGGGCAACAATTTGTTCTCCATTGGGGACTGGAATGATATATGTTCTAATACTGAGAAATCAGGTGGTGTTCTTAGAAGCCCTATCAAGTTTTAATGATTCAACTCCTTCATTAACAGGATGGAGATGGAGGAAATCAATATGGATGGCTATCCATTCACATGATGCAACAACAGAGTTAATTATGAGCTAGTTGAGGAGCAGTTGGATAGAGCTTTTGGGTCAAGTGACTGGCTTCAGACCTATCCTAATGCTTTGGTGACTAATGTTATTAGAAGCTCTTCAGATCACTCAGCACTCTACTTGATTTGGGACTACCAAGGGAAAGAAAGAAGGCAAGGTGTTCATGTGTGATTTTACACCATATTTATATAGTATTTAGGTCTTATTCATTGCATTTGGTGTATAAGTTGCATTATTGTGCTTTTATTCTATTCTTGTTGGAAAGGTATTACACGTACTTGTTTTGTAGATATTTACACATATTTTTAGAGATTTTGGCTATTGGAAGAGCATGGTGAGTACCTAGGAACCTCGAGATGATGAAAGGTTGGTGCACGGATGAAAAAAAAATTAGAAGAAACGAGTGAAACAAGTAAGAAAATGAGTGTGCAGAGCAGATACGGGCAGCGACAAGGGCACCATGACCGTGTCACCTCAACAGAGAGATTTCGAAGCCCAGGGACCTGACACGGGCTGCGACATGGACGGTGACACGGGCAGACTGACCGTGTCGCGCGCAGGCTGTTTTTTATATTTTACCTATTTTGAAAAGGAGAAGGCTTTTGGACACAAAAAAAAGGCATATTTAACCTATTTTGAATTGGGAGAATGTGAGTAACAAGAGGAGAGAAGCCCCAGAATACTCGAGAGAAGTAATTGGGAAGCAAAGGAAGATTAACTACGAACGGATCGAGAAGATTGAGAGATCAAAGAGATTCCTAGTTTTTCTTTCTTCTTTCTTTTGAACTTTTATTATTTATATCGATTTTTTGTATGTCTATGTATTTGATTTCGAACATGAGTGGCTAGATTATTTGATTCTAGGACTTGGTAGTAGATTAATATGTTGAGATTTTGGATAAATTATTATAATTGATTGCTTTCTTTTGAACCTTATTCAAATATTTTGTTCTTATTTCATGTTTAGCACTTGATCAATGCTTTTACATGTTTGACAATATTGTTCATAATTCGAGAGATGAGTTCAATATTAGGTGTTTAATATTTGACATAATTTACTTGCTTGAATCGAGAGATTAGTAGGTCGTTGTGAGGATATTAAATCTTTTAATCTATTTGGAGTTGAATTGAATGGGTTGAGTGGAGACACTAATATATGTGATTTAATCTATGGTTTTATCGATTTCGAGAGGGACGATAAACTAAATTTGTGATCATCTTATAGGGGAGATAAAGAAAACATAAGTTGTGATATTTTTAAAGGAACCCAACTGTTAATTGAAACCACATTCTTAGGATCTATCATTCCCATATATTTTCTTACGTGTTTTTCTAGCTTGTTCTTTAATCTTGTTTTATTTCTTATGGATTATATTTTCTTAGTTTAGCTAATCCATCTCATATTCGATCGTCTAAATAAAGTTGTCAACTATCATAATCTAGTAATTGATACATTAATTATTTGGTCTCTTGGGATACGACCTTGCTTGCCACATACTACAAGTGAAGCCGTACACTTGAGGTCAAGCTTTAAAAATATAGGCGAACAAGTTTTTTGCGCCGTTGTCGGGGATTTATATAATTATTTATATCAATATCGCTAGATAGTGAAAATTTTAATATAGATATTTTTTTTATTTTTGGTGATGATATGGGATATTATATACCTGAAGGAATAAACCGATTCACTAGGCCAGCCGTATGAGTCTAATATCGGAAGTATCACACTGGCCGAGCGATAGCAGATTGAGAGGAAGTGGTCGAGCATTGTGGCAGAGCTGGTCGAGGATCGACCTACCGAATGAGAGCTCATCTGATCGACCACCCCACGAGTGAAGAGCAACCGGGAGCGTGATCTAGACGCAAAATAGCGCGTGGGCTTTCTAGGGAATTTTCAGGGAATAATTACCCCATGTGCAGAGTACACGTGGCAAGAATATATTGGTGAGCAAAGGTAGTGGCGATAACCACCTCTGACACACACACACTGTGTGCTTACGGACGAACAGATCCGGGCAGCGTTGGGCAGATAGCTCATCAAATCCAGGCAGCTCCTAGGGCAAGTATCTCACTCCTATATATATAGGAGTGAGCCTTTCTTGTTACACATGATTTATCCATTTTTTACTCTTGAGAATTGAGTGAAACACATACTGACTTAAGCATCGGAGGCTCTTCACCGGAAAACCCCTCCGGTGGTGAGAGTTCTTTGCAGGTATGAGGCGTTCTACCAGCAAGGAGGAGGAAGACGAGTCGATTTCAAGACGGTCGCAGTGTTTTGCGTTACCATTTGGCGCCGTCTATGGGGAGCTTTCATTCGAAAAGTGGTGTACGGAGGTTACTTGTGCTTGGTAGCTATGGCGGACGGAATTCCCAGATTGAATCTGCAATCGTCATTCGATGAAGCTTGGATGACGATAAGGTCGTTTGGAGTGGGCCCTCCTCCGGGCTTCACCAGACCTTTGCATACACCGGTGACCCCAACACATGTTCCTCAAGGTTTAGGGACCACGCCGGTGCTTCTAGAAGTAGATGTGGGCTCAAGCTGAGCTCAAGAGGCTCGCGCGACGCAGGGGGCAGCGATTCCAACGCCACTACAGCCAGATCTGGCCAAGACTCAGCCATTGGGAGTGGTGGAGCAGGGACCACCGCTAGCGGAGGAGCAGCGCCTCGGTCAGCAAGTGGCGATGACCAGACAGGAGATGCAGCATATGGTGGCAAACGCGGCTGCGCAAGAGGTCCAGCAGGTTACGCATAGCCTTTCTCGAGTGGCTACTGTGCCGACCACGGTGGCGGGTAAACGTCACAGTATGGAGGAGGACGTGTCTAGCTATGGGAGAGATAGAGCCCCATGAGACCGGGAGATGGAGAGGCTTGCGGAGCAGGTGAGACAATTGCAGGCTAAGATGAATGGTCGACCGGAGAGGCGTTCTCAAGGACATCCGTTCTCGGGAGATATACTGGTTGCACCCTTGCCAGTGAATTTCAGGGATATGAGTTTGGTGTTCGATGGGACTTCTGACCCGTCAAGGCATGTGAGAACATTTGAGAATATCGTTGTGTTACATGGTTATTCTGATTCTATTGCAGGGCATTTCTGTCGACCTTGAGAGGAGGTGCACTCGATTGGTTCCAGCAGCTCCCCTGGGGTTCGATCACAAATTTCAAGCACTTTGCGGAGAAACTGACAACTCAATATGCGAGTGTTGTGGCCCAGGAGAAGACGTACTTGACCTTAATGGCGGTGAGGCAAGGAGAAAAGGAGTCGTTGCATAAGTACGTTGCTCGATATAGTCAAACTTGTTTGGAGGTTCCATCGGCTGCAGATGAGGTGAAGGCAGTGTTGGATTCTATGAGGAATGTCAACGACATGCACAGTATTGAACTTATCGAAATAAATCCTAACGCAGCGGAATCTATAGTTAGGATTAGGACATTACCTTTTAAATTTTTTGTCGACTCAAAGACGTTTCTGATTTCCTTTGATGGAGAACGTCTGATTACCAAAACTCAATCAGTTGAAGAGTTTGGCCTTTTTTCACTCTAGTCGAGTGTTGAATCACGAACGGATCTCCGGAGCGAACTTCTCGGGCTCGGCCGGTTGGGCAGGTTCGGATCACATTTAGGGTCGGGTCGAGTTGCAGCGGTTCGGGTCGCGGACAAATGCGGTTCACGGTCTGGCGCGGGTTGCGTGTCGCGTGTCACTGGCAGGTCGCATTGAGCGTGACGCGCGGGGCAGTAGGTCACGTGCTTACGCGGGCGCGTGTCGTGCGACTCTCCTAGGTCGAGGTGGACAAGGTGAGCGAGGCGTGCAGGTCACACGGACGTGCGGGTCACGACTCCTAGGCACGTGAGGACTCCTAATCGGGCGCGGACTGCTGGGCGCATAGTGCTCGGTCGCGGAAGGCAGATCGACGCTGGGCAGGAGCAAGCGATCAGCACTGCGTCGCTCTGGGACTCTCGGAAGGGGCTGTTCGCGAGGCTGGCTATGTGCGGTTGCGGGCGGGGATCGCGATCGGCGCGCCGCTGGGCTCGGGCAAGGCTTGGTCGCGATTGGCGGCGGCAGCAGTTTTCCGGCGAGGTCGACGACGGCTCACGCTGAGGAAGATGACCGGAATTTATGAAGCTTTTGGGTTTGATGAAATATCACCTAAAAGCCTTCTAATGAATTACCTAGCACCTAATTCAATTAATCTTGGTGGAACAATTAATTGAATTTCCCAAACACTTAATCAAGACAAATTTTCTCTCTTGAAAAGAAGGAAAAATCGAGTGGCTCAAAGTCATGTACAAGAGGGTGGGAGATGGTGTATTTATAGGCTTCATTATGGAGCTTAAGGAGGTGCCAAATATGGGCTTATTCCATTAGGCCAAGAAATCTTAATTCTACTCCACAAACTAATCCATACTAGGTCATGATTCCTTTCTCCTAACATCACCTTCTAGAAGACTCTCTAGTCTCCTAACCCTAGGTAATTTTCTACAAGGAATATTCCCTATCTCATGGAACATTAAATATGGAACAAAATTAATTCATAAAATCCTAATAAAATTAAATAATAATATATCCCACTAGAATATTATTATTGCTCTCCCCATTTGGCTCCAATTTAATCAATTAAATCAAACCTCTAATTAATTAATAAATATTAATCTAATTGACCGATTTACCTCCCCATTTTTAAGATATAACGTCTGTCGATTAATTAAATTACTGACAAGATAATTAATCAACTTCTTATTCATTTTCGAAATTAGTATCACTCAGAACTTTAATCATTGTGTCGGATAAACATCCACCTGCAGGGTTTAACACAATATTCCTTCCTGAGCTCATTTCGGGGACGTCATCAATCCAGCGCACTGGAACACTGTTACCATAAATAATTTATAATAGCTCGCCATATAAACACTCTCATTTACCAAAGTACCGAGTATGTCATCCTAACAAAATAGGAATCACCATTGGTAAATCAAATAAACAAGTAATGAATGTACACGACTATTTTATATTATCTTACAGCTTTAGAGAACGCGTCAATTACTGAAGGTATAGACAACAAAAATCAGTGAGTCTCATAATCTTATCCTTCCGGCGGTCCTGTTCAATACTTAACATAAGTACTAGTGTAATTCTCCAGTCAAGATCAACTGAATCAAGAATACACTACAGTCTTTTTCCAAGTGGGGTCTCACTGCCAGTCTAGGTTGTGAACAAATAATTTAGTCTTACAAGGAACTGATATGTGACCTTTCTGTTCTAGACACCACGAACCACACTATCTCAATGTAGGACAGGGAGTATGATTGCATATAAATAAACTGCAAACATATATATACTTAGACTAAAACATGATTGGCAGATCAAAACATAATTGTTCATATCTGAAAGCCAAGCTTTTACAGCATATCTAACAATCTCCCACTTATGCTTAATAAGCTCATGACTATCACTAACCACAATTTCTTTCAATCTAATTCTCAAAGACCAGTTTAATATGTCGCCCTAACATCTGACTCACATTCCTTGTACGTGTCTTGAAAACACTTTTGCTGGTAGGCTCTTCGTAAAAGGATCTGCTAGGTTGTCCTCTGATTGTATCTTGGCAACAACAACTTCTCCCCATCCAACGATTTCTCGTATCAGGTGGTACTTACGCTCTATGTGTTTACTTGCATTATGAGTTCGTGGCTCCTTCGAATTTGCTACTGCTCCGCTTTTATCACAAAACACTGTAATGGCTGCGAGCAAACTCGGCACCACGTCAAGGTCGAGGAGAAAATTCCTTGAGCCAAACAGCTTCTTTCGCTGCCTCTGAGGCTGCTACATACTCAGCTTCCACGGTTGAGTCTGCCACGCATTTTTCTTGATACTCCTCCATACGATGGCTCCTCCTCCTAAAGTAAACACAAACCCTAAGGTTGACTTGTTTTCGCCCCGGTCTGCCTAGAAGTCAGAATCGGTGTATCCCAACGGAAGCAATTTATCAACTTGGTAAGTCAACATGTACTCCTTAGTCCTTCTCAGATACTTGAGTATATGCTTTACCGCAGACCAATGTTCCGGCCCTGGATTACTTTGATATCTTGCTACCATGCCTACTGCATAACAGATATCAGGTCACGTACACAACATCGCATACATGAGGCTTCCTACTGCCGATGCATAAAGAATTGCCTTCATGTCCTCTATCTCTTGAGGAGTCTTCGGGGACATCTTCTTAGATAGAGCGATTCCATGTCGGAAAGGCAAATCCCCTTCTTTGAATCATGCATGTTGAAACGCTTCAGTACAGTGTCTATGTATGTAGATTGGGATGGGCACAATTTTCTCTTATCTCGGTCCCGAATGACCTTGATACCGAGAACATGTCCTACTTCTACCAAATCTTTCATATCAAACTGCTTGGATAACCATACCTTTATGTTTGATAACATCTTCACACTGTTTCCAATGAGAAGAATATCTAATATTTTTATGGAATATAATATTCCACTGGTAATACTTAATTATTATTATTATTTTTATTATTATAATTATTATTATTATTATTATTATTATTATTATTATTAAATACTACATCTATTATCTATAAATAAATTTTGTCAATTTTCTGAGTATGGTATATCATTAAAACAACGAGTATAGTTGCATGTGTAAATAAATAATTATATTTATGCATAATTATGCATTAAGACTCTTTTTTTTTTTTCAAACGACAGAAACTATATCTCATTCAACATGAATAATAGGTACAAAGCGGGAAAAAACCCGATCCTACATCACTGAGAGGACATTCACATACAAGTGAAGCCTAACCCAAACAAGCCACACTACACAACTTAAACATAAAAGCATACTACACCTACTAAATTTCAGTCCTAATGTCAATTCCAAAAAGGGATCACCAAGCAACATCACATAAGTACAATCAACATACAAATGACCTTCCAAAACCAGCAGATACAACCCAACACATAGGGATACATCAGAAATGAACAAAAAAGCAAAAAGAAGAAACCCACTGACACTAGACCTAGGCTTTTCTCTTCATCTTCTACTCATTCCTCCATTGCCTCCCCTTTGAAATTCACCCAGTCTCTAAATGCTGCTTTAAGTATCTCCCTCTCTGGTTGCCAACTCTGCTCAAAAGTCCAAAGATTGCGCTCCCTCCATAACCACCATAAAATGTATGTAGACAACTGTATGCGTTCTTCAGAGACATCATCCACACTCATAGAGCTAAGCCACCACCACCAATGTTTAAAAGTGAAATCCTCTTCTGGCATTCTACTCCATTTCACAGGTGATAAACTCCAGGTTAATTTGGCTCTAGGACACTGAAATAGCACATGCTCCTGAGATTCAGTAACTTCTCCACACATTGGGCAATCTGTATTAATATCCAAACCCCTCCTCTGCAAGTTCCCTTTGACAGGTAGAATGCTATAAAAGCATCTCCAAATAAAGTGCTTGACCTTGGGCATAATTTTCAGCTTCCAACACCTATTTCTAGCCTTGATATTCCCCACAGCCATCCTGCTACTTTCTGCTTCAGATACCAAACAAATCTTCTCTTTCATTAAAGAAACATATGCAGCACGAATACAAAATTTCCCCTTATCAGAAAAAGTGCAATGCCAAGTATCCTCACCTCTTGGACTGAGGCCTCTGATATTCAAAATTTCAGTAGCATCCCTATCATGAAACATAATTCTAACAAGAGTCTCATCCCAGCACGTACCCCCATTGCATCAGTCACTTTAAACAAAGAGGAATCAATATTTACCTTAAGAGCAGGCTTTCCCCCATTCAACCCTGGTACCCAATGGTAATCATCAATGCTTGTGTTGGCTCCATTCCTGATTGTGATCCTAACATGCCTCTGCATCAAAGGTATAAGCCCAGCCCAAGTGTTCCATAACCAAGAGGCACCCTGAACTTTTTTTGCCTCAAAAATAGATGTGGAGTGAAAATATTTATGTTTAAGCGCTTGACTCACCAGCAACTTCTTATGAGAGCAAATCCTCCATATCTGCTTTAGAATGAGTGCTTTGTTCATAATGAAAATGTCTTGAAACCCCAATCCTCCTGCATCTTTTGGTACAGCGAGCTTATCCCAGGCCTTCCAGTGCATACCCGAGCTCTGAAGTTCCCCTTTGCTCCACCAGAATTTAGCTATCAATTTGGTAATCTCTCTGCACACCCCAACTGGCAACACAAAGCAAGACATGACAAAAATTGGTAGTGCATTTAGGACAGCCTTGACCAACACTTCTCTGCCAGCCACAGATAAAAATTTATTAGTCCAACTCCCAATTCTGTTACCAACAGCATCAATAACAAATTGAAAAGTATCGCTTTTAGAAGCAGCAATCCCCAGAGGCAAACCCAGATACTTAGATGATCTCTTAACTACAACACCTCTGAGGATAGAACACAATCTTGTTTTAACAGCATCAGTGCAATTTTTACTCAAGAATAAAGAAGATTTTTGTAGATTGACTTTTTGGCCAGTAAAACTCTTATATTTCTGCAAGACCTCCAAAATAGATTGTACATGCCATACATCAGCTTTGCAAAACACCAGTGCATCATCAGCAAATAAGAGGTGTGTTAACATTGGTCCATGCTTAGACACCTTAACCCCACTGAAACTACCAGCTCTAACTTTCTGATTAATAAGAGAGGAGAAAACCTCAGAGACCAACAGGAACAGATAAGGGGACAGAGGGTCCCCTTGTCTAATCCCTCTGGTTGGTGTTACAAAACCACAGATACTCCCATTCACATTGAAAGAAAAAGGAAGAAGATGATAAGCAAGCAAAGATCCACTTGATGAATAGAGCATGGAAACCCATTTTATACATAATTCTTCTGATACTATCCCATTCCACTCTATCATATGCTCTCTCCATATCCAATTTCAGAGCAAGAAACATATTAGGGCCAGATCTATGCCGGTTAAGAAAATGAAAAACTTCATGTGCGATTATCACATTATCCAGCAATAATCTCCCAGGAATAAAAGCATTCTGCTCAGGGCTAATGCATTCATTTAAGCATTCTTTCAATCTATTAGCCAGCAACTTAGCAATGATTTTGTACAATGTGCCACACAAGCTAATTGGTCTATAGTTAGATAGAGAAGCCGGGTATAAACATTTAGGGAGCAAAGTTATAATTGTATGGTTCCAGTTTTTCAATAACATCCCAGAAGAGAAAAAAGATTTAATGGCAGCACACACCTCTTTAGAAATCAAATGCCAAAATTGCTGGAAAAATGAGGCAGTCATACCATCTTCACCCGGTGCTTTGTCAGGGGATAAGTTGAAAACCACTCCTTTTATCTCTTCATCCTCAATAGGCCTTGTTAAAATGTTATTCATGTCTTCAGAGATGGAGTGAGTAATATGCTGCAGACAATAGTTCCCCTCCTGAGAGCCCTCTGAAGTAAAGAGAGAGGCATAGAAATCAGTGATATGGTTGATCATAGCCTCCTCATCCTCACACCTTTCCCCTGTCTGGGTGACTAAACAATTAATTGTATTTCTCCTCCTTCTCTGAGCCACAGCAGCATGAAAAAACTTGGAATTACAATCACCTGCTTTCATCCACAATGCCCTGGACTTCATCCTCCAAAATCTCTCCTCTTCTTTGAAAGCTTTGTCCAGCTCAGCTTTGGTAATGTCTCAGTCCTCCCAATTTCTATTACCCCCCTCCCCTCTCAACACCTCAAGCTTCAAGGTCAACTGCCTAATTGCTTCTTCAGAGTTTCTTTTCAACGGTTTTCTCCACTCCATCAAAGCCATTCTTGTAGACTTCACCTTCTGATGTACTTGGTACATAGGTGTGCCCTCCATCTGGATAGACCATTCTTTTTCAACAGCTTGGTTAACTCCTTCTATCCCCAACTGCCATCAAACAAGAATCTTTTTTTTATTAAAAACCATAGCTCTATCAGTATTCAGTAGCAAGACATTATGATCTGATGCACATCTGAAGAAATTAGACACTTCCATTTGAGGGAATCTACTAGACCACTCCAAAGATGTAAAAACTTTGTCAAGCCTTTCTTCAACATAACCTTCTGCATCTCTATTATTTCCCCATGTGAAAAAAGACCATTTCTGGTCAGCCTCTTGCATTCCCATTCTCATGATAAAATCTCTAAATCCCACAAAACTAGCTTCTGGCCTTCTTCTTCCCCCTCTCTTCTCCTCATTACTTATAAGATCATTCCAATCCCCAGCCATGGCCCATACATTGCCCCATGAAGATTGCCTCTCTTCTAAGAAAGCCCACTGGTTCATTCTAGTACCCCTGTCAGTACTCAGATAAACAAATATAAACCATATCCAACCAACCATGCCCAGACCCATTAATTCCACCTGAAAAAACTCATTTCCTATCACAGTCCTAACTTCAGTATTCACATCCCACATCACTAATAGTCCACCTCTGGTCCCTTCTGGCTCCACCAACTGCCATCTGTTTTCAAAACCCAACTTTCTACAAACAGTTCTAGTAAACTTAGGAGATTTTTTAGTCTCAGATAGGAATATAATATTGGGGTGGTGGATTCTTCTAGAATCCTTGATCTGGGAAACTGTACAGGGCCTACCCAGCCCTCTACAGTTCCACACCATGGCCCTCATTGATCACATTGGGGCCACTCAAGGTTGGCCTTCTCCACCTTTGCTTTGTCCTGTGGTTTTTCAAACTTCGGCTTCTTGCATTTTGTCATATGTTCATCACCTTCCAGCACCTCCTTATCCTTGCCACTGACTTCTCGAAGTCTTTTCTGTAACAGAGTATCAACTGTAGCTTTATCTTCCTCACATTGCCTTTTTAATCTGCCTGAGGTAGAAACCTTTCGCCTCCAAGTAGTGCCTTTAGTAGTCCTCACTTCCCCCTTCTCACCATGAGATTGGATATTATCTTGTTCCGCTATCTGATTAGATTCTGCTTCCTTAATAGTCAGTGCATTTCGGGTAGTACTCACCATTACCACACTGGTTTGATCCTCTTGTTCTGGCTCTTCTTCAATGACAGCAAGGCATAGTTGCATCTCTTCACCCCTTTTATCTTGGTCTAACTCCTTGTCCTCCTCCTGTCTCTCCCCACCTCTATATTCCTCAGTCTCCATTTCCGGCCTCTGTGAATTAGGTTTTGTGCTGGCTTCCACATTTGACCCAAATTTTGAGTTCTGTTGTGGTCCACTTGTTTTGGCCCCCGAGCTCCCAGAGAAGCTATTTCTCCCCCCACCTGGCAGGTCATTTGCTTTGATCCATTCACCATATTGCCCCTCAGCTAAGCTGTTATTTTCAATATCTTGCGGTCTCCCCTGACAGGTTCTATCCAAATGGCCTATTCTGCCGCAATAATAACATAGGTTCACCAACTTCTCATACTTGAATGCAACTCTCACCCTTTGATCTCCAAGCTTCACATTTGTGCATCTGGGAACAGGCTCTTTTAGATTCAGCACTACCAGCAATTTGAGATAACTTCCCAACTCTCCACCAGCTTTGCATATAGTTACATTTTTAACACTCTTAAACACTCCACCAATTTTCATTCCCACCTCCGTACACATCCAATTTAATGGCACATTATACACCTGGACCCATATGTTCAATTCTTCAAAACAGCCATTGTTCTTTGTTAGTCCCGGCATCCACTCCTGAAGAATGAGATACTGGTTTTCAAATAACCAGTTGTGGCCTGCTGCCACTTTTTTCTTATCATCTATAGAACTGAAAATGAACTGGAAAAAATTGGCACTTAGCTCCTTAACTTCCAATGTTTGTTGTATTCTCCAAATCTCTCCCATGGCTCGCTTGATTCCCAGTAGGCCAGCCCGACGATCCCCCACTACTTTCCCAAATAAACTCCGGCCACACTCGTCCTCACTCGATTTGATATCATCCAACCGGATTTCAATGTCACCAGCTTCTTTATCCGACAGTGAAAACTTCTGCAATCTCGACATGACCTCATCTCCCCAACCTTCCGCAGTATTAGCTTCCATCGCCTTCAAACCAAAACCCTAAACTCTCACACTATCTTAAATGGAAACTCCCAACAGCACGCTTAGAAAGAAAACCTCACCCAAGAAAAGGATGATCTCAAAGAGAGAATATCACAATCTCAAAGAGAGAATCGCCCAATCCCAAAGAGATAATCGCATTAAGACTTACACTCCAATATTCATGGATTTGAAAATAATTTGTTAAACCGTTAGTGGATAATTCAAACAACAAAAAATAATTATTTGCACGAAGACTTAATTCAAAAAAATAACACATTTATCATTATAGATTAGTTTAAATATACTATCATTTCATAATCACACATATGGAGTGCAAATAATACATATAAACTATACTTTAAGGTGATTAATTATTTTAATATAAAAAAAGTATCAATAGTTTACCACTTGATAAAAATAACAATGCTTATTATTGTGATATTTCTCAAATATGCAAATATCAATACAAGAGTTCATCAATCTAGTTAATAACAAATCGCAAACTTACACAACCAAATTTTATATTTTTTTTTACTTTATAATTAATTTTAAAAAAATATATAACAGAGAGAGAGAGAGAGATACAATATAAAGTTATATTTGTCATAAACAATATAATCTATTCGACTAAAAGGGAAGATTTTTTTAAAAATAAAATATAAAAGTATCATCTACGGGTATTGGGTACTAACATGCATATCATATAAAATGTTTCTCGAAAATACTGAATACTTATTTAATTTTACGAAATAGTTTATCTGAAGTTAGGTTGCTTTTATTAATATCAACTAAGTATATGAAAAAAATAAAAATAAAAAACAAAACAACTTAGAATCGAACATAACATTAAAATTTAATTGTATTTATGGGTAAAAAATACATAAATATTTTAGAACTAATATTAGAAAAATATAAATGATAACAAACAAATTGAGAGAGTTACAGGATTTCAGAGAGTGCAACTCATGTATTTAATTGTGAAATAAAGAGAAAATTCATATTGATTTTAGTTTGATTGAATATGTTGTTTGACCCAAAAAAAAAAAAAATTGTTTATTTTTTTATTTTTAGTTGATATAATTTATTTTATGTTTGTCAAAATATTGACGAGGCCAAATTGACGTATGATATTTTTATGAATAAACAATAATTATACAATTATAATTCTTGAAAAAAGGCATAACAAGTTAATTTATTATTAATTTTTCATTCATATATTTATATTGTTTTTTATTCGTATAGTTTTTTATACTTATATTTTTCTACTTTTAGATGGACATTTACAAAGTAAAAATTAGATGATTTAATGTTTAAACATGACTTCATAATTTGGTTTCATTTACGGGTAAGAAATAAGCTAATGGTTCTGGTCCTAAATGATTGAATAGTCTGAGACCAAAATACATAGTTTGTTTAAATTATTTTATTTTTAGTGGATATCATTTGTTTCATTTAGACTTAAAATTTGAATTCATATAAAAGTTTGTGATTAAAGTGATTGCCTGCATTTTAATCTGTTGATTGATCCACAATTATGCAACTATAATGTTTTATGAATAAAAATAGCATAATGTGTAACTATTGTGAATTGTTTATTTTTATACACATGCTTTTCTTCTTAAGATGATGACATGAATATATTATCGCAACTGAATCTTTGCAAACTATTATAATGCATCAACTACTTTTTCTTATCATATATCATAAAAGCTATTTTATATCAAAATAAAATTTACTTTTTATAATTTATACAATATAATTTAATTTTTTTTTCTTATCATTTTACAAATATTCTATCAACGTAGTTCTAAAAATTATATTAAATTCATTCTGTGTGAATTACGTGCAAAAAATAAGTAATTTGTTATTCAAATGAATATTTGCTATTATTGTTCACATTTATAACTTTGCAATAGGTGATTCATGTTGCACGTAATTCTGATCACCATCGGACTTATTTTGCAAATAAATGAAATTAAAATTTATTTTCCAAATTAAAAAAATAAAAAAATAAAAAAACTAAAAGGTACGTGCACCTAATTTAAAACTAAATGCATGCGATTCGAAATTGAGTCATTTTTTTATTTTTTTCTTAAGTATTTATTTTTATTTTTTAATTTTAATTAGCTCATATTTGTACATGTTTATTTCAGTTATTCTATATCAGTTTATCTATATAACAGTAACAATGACTTTAGTTATTCACAAATGAAGAAAAATATATTATTATCAAGACATTTTTAGGAAAAGTGTCAATAATGTGAGAAATATTAATTTTCATCGAACATCACAAATGTTGTCAAAATAACTTATATGTTATGTTTTCTGTAGTCACGGATCCCGTTATATGTTATTTTTTCTGTAGTCATGGATCCATATTGTCTTAGGATTATTATTTATGATGATAATGGTAATAATGAATACATTTCATTCACTAACAATGTTATATTTAGATAAATATTTTAAAATATAATGAGTAAAATTTTCAGCATACTTTTTATGATCTCTACATATGTATTATGATTATATTTTATTTATTTAAATTATAATTTAATAACATTATTTTTTTAACGTTGGGTCGCTCAAGCGCGCGGGTGACGTACTAGATATAGACCTCATCGTTGTAGTAGGGGATAAAGAGACCATTGGAGTAATTTTAAAAGCATTTGGTCCCATTTACTGGACACAAATTTGTGCAGATCCACCAACTCCCACTCTCCTCCTTACAGTAAGCTCAAGAAAAATGTCAGTCCTTTACCACTCTGAACCAGAAGACCTCATCGATTTTCTAGTACACAACGGCAATGGAGTTAAGGGCCTCTCTCAATTAAACCTCAAGCAAATCCCAAGCCAATTCATACAGCCGCCTGACCAAAGACTAAGCCATATCCAAGTCTCGACCCAGAAATCCATACCCACAATCGACGTCTCCCAATGGGCCGACACCAAGACCGCTCAATCAATCTGCGAGGCCGCGAAAACTTGGGGTTTTTTTCAGATCGTCAATCATGGCATCCCACCAGAAGTTATGGAGAACGTGAAGAGGGCTTCTCACGATTTCTTCGGTCTGCCTGTGGAGGAGAGGAGGAAGTATCTCAAGGAAAATTCTCCCACTCAGAGTGTGATGCTGAAAACCAGCTTCAGTCCCTTGGCCGAGAAGGTTTTGGAGTGGAAAGATTATCTCGTTCATCTTGTAGGCCCGGAGATTGATGATGCGGATTTTGCGCTCTGGCCCAGTGTGACTAGGTACGTGCTTGTCGCCATTTATGGGTTGGTTTTGCAGCTTGATAAGATTTGTTTGTATGTCTTGGTGGATGTATTTTTTATATGTTGTTTTGTTTATTAGAAAGAATGGTGTCTGATTTTCTAATGTGTTTGCTATCGGAATTGCATTGCCATTGCCGTGACCCATGAGTTATCAGGTTTGGCCTAATATAAGGGACAAAAAATTAGCAGAAAAAGATCAATTATTGATTGTAATTACAAATACGCTTATTATATCGCGAAAATCTGTTGGTATTTGCATTGTTCTGACTGATGATGATATCCATGTGCATTTATTGTTATTGGGATAAATATGAAGAGTGTGTTTTAACTTTTAAGTTTTAAGTGGTGTTTTGCAGCCAAGTGCTAAATTGCTGATCGGAGGGGATGAACTGCAATTTGCAATGTTTTCTTCAGTAGTGTTCTTCAAGTTAAGAGTTTTGAGCAGCACGATTAATCGATTATATTGCATATATCGTAGTCTTCAGTTGCAAGATTACTCCTTTCAGTGTAACCTTGTTCTGATAATGGTGAAGCTTTCGAAATGAACTTGGTTGGTAGAGTCTCAGAACTAAAGAATTTGGCAAAATTTTACTTCTTTTTTGTCCTCAAAGTCTTTCTTCATGATATATCTAGTGTGTTTGGGTGCGTGTCTATGTTCTTGGGTTTTACTTTTAGTTTCTGAATCAAGATGAAATAGCCCTAACCAGAACTTTAGTTTCAGTAGTATCAGAACATACAAATAAAGGATACTATCATACTTTAATCCCAGTTCACTGAGGTTCTAGTTGATCTGATAAACAGGTATCATAAAGATGACTAATAAATACTCCCAGAATATTACAAATAGCCATTAAGGTTTTATAGTCTCTAGAAGAAAAATAATATTCAGGTTGTAACATTTAAAATTGAAACAAATAATAGGCCTTTTTCCCTTTTATTTAACCTTAGTTGATAGAAGTTATTTCCAATGTGTTCCGGGTTCCTCCACAGGGCTCCAGTTTCCGAATACATAAACCGAGTAAAACCCGTCATCCGGAAGCTTCTAGAGACATTGCTCAATGGAATCAACATGACTCAAAAAATCGACGAGGCAAAAGAATCCGCCCTTATGGGCTCCCTCCTCACCACCCTTCTCCACTACCCAAAGTGCCCAAACCCTGAGCTTGCGGCCGGTGCCGGGCCCCACTCCGACATCTCATCCCTAACCATACTCTTACAGGACAATATTGGCGGGCTCTACGTACGACTATCCGGGCCCACCGATGAGTGGGCCCACGTCACGCCAGTCGATGGCTCACTCGTCGTGAACATTGGGGACGTGCTCGAGATAATGAGCAACGGGAGGTATAAGAGTGTTGAGCATCGGGTGTTTGTGGACGGGAATAGGGATAGGGTTTCGGTGCCCGTTTTTGCGAACCCGTCGGCCGATGCTGTAATTGGCCCGTTACCGGAAGTGATGGAGGATGGGGAGAGGCCGGTGTATAGACGGCTTGTTTACTCGGATTATTTGGGTTATTTCTTTAGTAAAGGGCACGACGGCAAACGGACGATTGATTTCGCAAGGGTGTGATGATTTGCCTTTTTGTTTCTTGTGTTGTAATGTTGGTGTCCAGGACAAAACCTTTCTTTTTATGTGTGATATTGTGTGTTTGGTCATATGGTAGAGCAGTAGTAGAGCTGCCCGAATTTGTGGTGGTGTGTTGCCAGCTTTTGCGACCGTTAGTTTGTGAGGAAGGTTTGATGCGAGTAAAGATTGGATTGGTGTTGTATCTCATTTGTATTGTGTTATTTACATTTCTTGCCAACTGCCTGTTATAAGTTTTTCGTCGACCTTGACCCGAATATCTAGACGGTAACAGATTTTTTCTTCTTTAACCGTTTGAAGATTATTCATGATCTGATTTTGGGAAGTCTCTTTTAAGAGCAGTTATATATATTTAACATCAATGAGCAATCGTCCAAGGGGATGTAGCTCAAATGGTAGAGCGCTCGCTTTGCATGCGAGAGGCACGGGGTTCGATCCCCCGCATCTCCAATCTTTTCTTCTTCTTTTTTTTTATGCAACTAATTTCAATTTTTTTATTTTCCAAGATAGATTCAAACTTTCATGGGGTTGTTTTGTTTGTGCTTTATGAATCGGACCATTATTGGAATTATCCAAAAACCAGGGGTAGTTTTTCTAAATAAATCCCTTCCTATGGTGGCCCAACTGAGTATATTAGGCTAGCATGTCAAGAAACAGACCACTGGCTGAAAATGCGAACGTTTTAAAGGGAAGGAACATGTTCACAAACCTAAGAAACAACAAGTCATTTTCATTAGCTCTGATGAAGAAGTATTAAATCGTAAGAAAATCGAATTAAACATCACAGAAACCCCACAAAACTCTCACTGGTATATATCCATATTACTAGAATTGAGCACGGTATGACATGTTTATTTATTAATTTCACTTAATTACTATGTTTCCTGCAGCTACAACAACTCTTCTGTAAACTTGAGATTGTGGCTTAAGTTGATATTTATTCAGATTTCAGTACCTTAGTGTGCTTTTAGCTTTAGCTAATGAAGTTTGTTAGTTTTCGATATCGTTTCATACATATCCTCCACATTTTGATCGGTTTAGTTTATTTATGACATAAATGACACATTTCACTCTGCAAATTTTTTCACCAAACCAAAAAAAACCATTTCCCATCCGAGGAATTTGATTTCAGATATAAGTTACAACAACATTCTTTTTAAGGTTCACAGAGATGATTCCACTCATTAGACAACAACACATTTCATTCTACTTTCCTGAACATAACGAAAACATAACACACGTTTAGGACCATGAAACCTTATAACACGACAACTGCAACACATTTCATCCTACTTTTTCGACTGCATTCACCTTCACCTTAGCGCCACAGCATCCTCCTTTCTCCGGGCCCTTCACCGCCGCAATCGGGCCGGGCCCACCCCTCCTCTCCAAGAACTCCGAATTCTCCTTCCAAACCTCCCCATTCGCGTACACCTCTTTCTTCCATATCGGCACCGAAGCCTTCACCTCGTCGATCACAAACTTACACGCGTCGAGTGAGTCCGACCGGTGCACGGACGAGACTGCGACGAACACACTCACCTCCCCAACCGGGACCGGGCCCACACGGTGGGCCACAGCCACCGAGTGTAGGGCCCACGAAGCCCTAGCCGAAGTGCATATTGATTTGATGCAACGTACGGCCATGGGAATGTACGCCTCGTACCTCAGCTCTAAGACGGTCTTTCCATCAAACGTGTCGCGAGTCGTGCCGAAAAAAGTCGCGATGGCCCCACATTGTGGGGATCGGACGAAATTTATGTACTTGTTGGTGTCTATGGGGGTATTTTCGTCCAATATCTCGATTAAGTTATTTTCGTTGTCCGTCATTGGTTTGGGGTCGCCAAAGCCGGTCGCTGGGTTCAATGCAGATAAACACAGTCAACTTTTGAAGTAAAAAAGGGAAGATCGAATTTGATGCAATACTAATGTGTTTGCAATTTTTAGATTGGTCAAGTTTGTGTGGTGTGTTGATATATAGATAGTCCACATGAAAAGTAACTCGAGCTCGGGTTTTACTGAATGAGCTTGTAAAGCATAAATTGGTTGGTAAAAAGATGATCTTGATTAGTATCTGTTACACTTCTCAGTACTCCAATGAGTTTTTACATAGACCATAGATCTGTACATGAACAATAAAAATCAAGGTATGAAGAGAGACAACATCTATGTAGGTGCTAAAAGTTATTTACAACATGTCAACAACTTTAAATCATTTCCACCTACACAAACACAGTACAAATTTTAATTACACACAACAACTGACACAAGCAGATGCTTATCTGCATACAAGGAGTAAATTATCTTACACTGCGTCATACTTCCAGACATCAATAGCAGGAAAATCAGTCAAGATTTAGCATTTAGGTCGAATAAAATGAAACTACACTGAACCATTGTTCCAGACATCAATAACAGGAAAATCAGTCAAGATTTGGCATTTAGGTCGAATAAAATGAAAAGTCAAGGGCTAAAAATGTTAGTTTCACGTGAAGCAATCATTCAAACACCATAAATGCATTTACTTTCACGCAAACAACCCACAGATAAGCACTCAGTTCATATATGTCCGCAAGATAAAAAAAATCCTGCAGCCAAAGCCAAAAGGTACAAAGTGAATCTTGATTCATATATGATGACTTTTTTCATTTAAAGTGTCCCCCACCATCAAATTCCGGAACCCTTTTCACAATCAGGTCTGTAGATATAAAGACATAAAATATAAATTGGAACTGTTGAGGGTCTAAAACTACCAATTGAAATTCAGGAACGTGGACTGAAGAAGATGATAAGAAAACAATCAACTACAAATGGCCTACAACGAAACTAAGCCATTTGTGCGGGTGAGTGTGAGAGAGAGAAAGAGATTCCGACACGGCTAACCTGTGCAAGATTAAGCCCGATGCAGCTGGTGCTACTTTCAGAGATTTGTGGTGGCTGATTTATTAGATTGAAGACTAATGAGTCTGACACCTTATTCCACACTAGTTTTAACCCGCACGGAAAACGATATAATAAAGAAGAAATTAATAAAAGAAAACTCATACAAATAAAAATTAATAACTTAGGGGTGATTGTTTATGGATTCAACTAGTTTTTATTTGGTTTGTTTTTAACTATAGTTAATTTTAGAAAAAAGAGGTATGGTTAATTGTTAGTGGATATATTAAAATAATATTTAAATAAAATAATTAAAGTTGATTTGATGTAAAGTAGGAGAAAAATGATTGGAAGTGATGGTTAGTTAAAATTATGTGAGTGGATGAATAGTGAATTAAAGTTGATTTGATATGTAAGAATGATTGGTTGATATTATATAATTATATTGGTATATTGAAAATAGTGGAGTTGAGTTAAAGTTGAGTTAAATTTAAGTTTTGATTGGTTTTTTCACTATTCAATTTATATCCAATCGCCCCCTTAATCACTAAAAAATGATTTAAGTAAGTGAATTTAATTATTGTTAAACACTTCTTTATATATACAATATTTGTAGTCACAATCATTATCAATTGGTAGAAAAAACCCACAACCCCGTCTTCAAACCCCTCAAACCTTTTAGTAATAAGTTGACGTGCGACATAGATTGACATTCATTCTTATTGGTTGTCATATCATATGAAACCATGAGAGGAAAATATTTTAGTTGAAAGTTCAACAGAACATCAAATCGATTAGTATGATTGTGAGCCTAGGAATAAGAATCTAATCACCAACTCTGGCATTGATTAAAATTATGCATTCAAGGACATGGTTGTTGAGCTTAGTAATAATAACCAAACGTGTATCGTTGCACAACCCGATGGAGTGATCATTGTTTCTGAGCAGCATCACTGAGTGCCGACCTTAAAGTGCAATTTATGATTCAGAAGTCCCGAGCACTTAATCCCATTGAGAAATTCAGGAGTATGAAGATCTTGAAGAGAGTCATATACAGCGTCTGACTTGCAAGAGGTGTCTGAACTCAAATAAGTCCTTCCTCTCGGATGAGTTCAAAGAGCTCATGTACTCGTTAACGGACGCAACGACATCAATTGTGGAAGCAAGTATCTCTCTATCCTTAAGATAGCTAAAATAGTCGTCTAAACTCCTGAACATCGGGTAGGTACTCTCAACTATAGTTGCAATGGGGTCCCCTTGTGATTTTAGAAGAATAACGTCAGGAATGACGATATGGACACAACCATCGTTCGATTCACCGACTGTACCGTCGCTAATGCTTGCAAGCCACTTCGAGAAGCGCCTCAACTCATCTTACTCATCAACCCCACCAAGGCTTTGAAGCCTCATATTCCTAGTTAGTCTCAAACGATACAATCTCGCCACAACTTAGATATATCGATGGTCACATTCACTATGTCACTTCAACTGCCTTTAGGGACAAGGAGGAGTATCTGCCTGAAATTGCCACCAAAGACAACAGACTTGCCACCAAATAAGATATTTTTACTCGGTGAATCAACTACTTTCATTAAGGCTCGTAAGGTGTTGTCAACTGTTTGGAAGCAATACTTAATCATCATCGAGGCTTCATCCCAAATGATCAACCGACATCGTATAATCAGTTCAGCCAAAGGACTTTGCTGACTAATGTCACATGTCGACCCTTCCGTTAGGTTAAGTGGGATTTTGAATTGTGAATGCGCAGTGCATCTGTCGGGTAGCAAAAGTGAAGCGATACCGCTCGATGAAACGTTTAACGCAATTTCACCTTTGGATCTCAAAGCATAAGACAACGCCCTCCAGACATAAGTATTATCGGTGCCTCTAATAGCATAAACAAAAATACGACTGTGGTTACGGTAAATGGGGTCCATATCGAGCAATAAACATTGCGCTGCTCACCAGTTATATTGACAACCAACTCCTGATTCTCAATAGCGAGTGCACGGCTGTATGTTTTTTGGTAATGGAAACATAATGGTTAATAAAAAGTATATATTTAAATTTGGTAATGGAAATGTGGATGACCTCAAAGTCATAGAATACAATTGATTTTATCGTCATTATCGAACCAAGTCTACATACATAATGTAACCATACGCAGACGAGTGACCTGGTCTTTTTTCTCGTCCAAAATGCTCAATTTATCAAACTGTGCAGCCATTGTGAAAATGATAAAAAAAAAATGGTGATGTTTGCATGGATGCGCGAACATTTGAGATTGTTATAAAACTAGAGAGAAAGAGAGATAATAGAGAAAATGTATTCTCGTAGGTGTAATTTCATTATGACTGAAGCTCCTATTTATAGAAAAACTTCTGATGGCACAATCGTAATAATACAATTACATCAGGGACAAAATAGTCATTCACATATAATAGTTTATTTCCTCGTGCACCTCATGCACATTATTATAACAGTTCATAACACTCCCCCTTGAATGACTATTTCCTAAACATATTTTAACTAATTTATACAAAGCCCAATCTGCACATCTTCAAGTGTATCTTGTAGCCATCAGGTACCGTTGCTTCAGTATGTCAGGAAAACCCGGTGGGACAAAACCTGATCATCGTAGAATCATAATATTGTTTCCTCAGGAAAACCCGGTGGGTCAAAACCTGAGCATTGTGGAAGCACAACATTGCTCCCCCTCGAAAAGATCATCTTTAGTGGAGTATACATGTGCTGCCTCGTTAAAACCTTGTCAAGAAAACCCAGTGGGAAAAAACTTGATCGAAGGAAAAAGAGTACAGCTACTCCAGTATCTCTTATCATCGTGAAGAATCATATCATTTATCCAGTAGTCCTCATCATACCATGAATATGCCTCGTTAAAACCTTATTAGGAAAAACCCAGTGGGACAAAATCCTAATGAAGGAAAAAGAGTACACTATTCATGTGAATACGCCATCCTTGTTGCCTCATTAAAAACCTTGCTAGGAAAACCCAATGGGACAAAACCTCAGCCAAGGGAAAAAGAGTACAACGCGTATTTCATATATTCACCATAATAATCTTTCCATAATTTGCATGAGTATCATATAAATTCTTTCGGATTTGTAGATACTGATGGTATTCACGACAATATGTCATATCATGCTTTGTGCAATTTTTATTCTTAAACTCATTCTCATCATCAATTGATTTCAATGGTCTTATTGCCAATAATTCCCAATATTCACATTTCAGCTGATTTCATTTTCGACAATATTATTTATATAGCGCTATTCATTTGTTTATGTCGACACTTATTCATCTCCATTATTCTCCGTAGTATATTGAGATATCTCATTATCAATTGATTCCATCAATGGTTTATATATGCCTCCTTTCATCACATATTTGGGGGATTTCAATTTGCACAATATCAACGCTTCCAGCGTATTATTCCACCAACATATCATTTCATATATTTCACATCATCAGTATCATACAGTTTATGATTCGCACACTCTCAGTGTGATGCATATATCATTTCCAAATTTCAATCATTGATTCTCCCCCTCATCTTAACAGATCCCTGATCTGTATTTTTAGTATTGAATTTCTTGAGGGGAGTTCATATAGTCTCTATTTTGTTCTCGATTTCAACATATATTTGGAGGACTTTGAACTCATATCATTTGTAGTGTGCACATTTTTCTTTCAAGAGTTCATCATATCAGGTGAGTATATTACTAGCTTCATCACTTTCATATGACACTTATTTTCATTCTTTCATAATCATCTTGTGTCATCCTTAGATCAAACCATCTCGTAACTTCAGGTTATATGTCATATACACATTCTTTGATCAAATCATCTCGTAACTTCAGGTTACGAATCACACACATGTGGCTATCTAGTGGATCCATAATATCTAGTAGCACACATGGAGGGGTAGTGGGCCCATATATATCATACCCCTTTTATACTCAGATTGATCAAATATCGATTCACAAATATTTAGCTAGTAATATTTTTCACCAATCGAGAACAAACATCTCATATAACAAAGAATAAGTTCATCATGCAAACCATCATCAATAATATCGGCAAACATTTTTAAAATGATCACAATAATTCGTTGTGACACGTTTATCACAAACATTTCACATCATCTTTCGGCGGCAATAAATGCACTTTAAGTGTGTGCTCTGGCAAAATGTCTTTTAGCCACTGTTTAAATCCAGAATCGTGTCATGCCGTCTGACACACATACTTTTGAACACTGTTTAAGCCCAGAGTCGTATCGCATACGCATCATGTTTTTCTATAAATTATCAGGTAATTCAATCAATTTTCTTTAACAAATGTCCGAATTTACAAATGGATTTAGCACTCTCAAATATCCGTAAATATTATTCTTTTCTTCCGAAAAATATCATAAAAAAGATTTATCGATCTCGATTAGAAAGATTGAGGATGCTAATGAATAATGGTATTCCAAATGATGTTAGATGGTTGATCGAAGCACAAGTTCGATTGTCTGGAGAGTTTCCAAATTCATATAAATATATGCCAGGTATGGGTAAAAGTACTTATGCAAAGAAACGAAGAGCAAAAAGGTTAGGTGGATGCTTCAAATGCGCTCGATGGACTTGTGACACACGATGTATATCTGTGGGGTACGTGTCCAAAAATCGAGAAGATAAAATAACGTTTATAAAGGATGGATTGAGTAAGGAGTCTTTGGATCAAACGATTCAACAGATTCTTGAGACACATCCTAGTGGATACGTGCATCGTGAGCTTATGTCTTTATGGATTCAGTTCAAAAATGAAGAAGAACGTTATAGTCTCGAAAATATTATTTCAAAAGATCAAGTTTGTAAAACTGGTCTTGTTAGTACGAAAAATCATACTAATACAGTTTAGTATGTTGTACTGTAATTTTCTAGAAAAACTTATAGTTGCCGACAGATAAGATTTATTTAAAACCCAACACCTTATCTGTCAGTTGCAATTGTCAGAAGAAAACAGTAAAATTATTTATTGCTTTGTAAAGCTTTCTATTTAAATAGCGAGTCGTTCATCATAATCATATGCCTCACAAAGTTTTGAAAAATTCAGTTTATCAATAAATAGATGGACGTTTCAGAGTCTTCGCAAAGTAATAATTTTCTTCAACCGATCAAAACCATATGTGTTCTTGGTGGTTCTAAACTGGTAAGTTTTTCTCAAACTATTGATATTGTAAGTCAGTTAGTCAAAGAGATGGGGAATCAAAAAATCAATTTGCTGTATGGAGGGACTAGCAATACTTTCTATGATAGTCTCTTAATGGCTGGACAATGTTTTGAGATAGAAGTGAAAAGTATCATACCTTTTCGTAGAGCTTCAACAAAGGTCGTCAAGGATTCCACAAGCATGATGTTAACTCATTCCATTCATGATTGTATGATGGATATGGTGAACAATAGCGATGCTTTTATCATTCTTCCAGGCGGGTATGGAACGCTAATGACAATGTTCACCATTGCTTTATGGGCAGAATTGAAACTTCATAAAAAGCCCATAGGTCTATTGAACTTTAATAACTTCTTTCATGGTTTGCTTGGATTTTTAGACATAGGAGTATATCAAACCTTTATATCTCCTTCAATGAGAGAAGTATTCAAATCTGCTGACACGTCTGCTGAACTTATCAAAAAGCTTCAAGAATGCATCACATTTCAAGATTCTGTGGAAACACAAGGGGTCAAGCGAAAAAGGGCTTTTGATCCTTTAGATCTCTCATTATGAACCCAGATATTATTCAAATATGAACCCAGATATCATTCATGGGTGGCAGAGTTACGGAGTTTTACACTCTCGAGACGCACCCTTCTTTTATGGGTTCTATTATGTAATCTTTGCGTATTTTGTATTCATCGAGTATTTACTGCCTCTTTTCCATATTTCCACCATCTGAACATTTTGTACTTGTTTCTCAGTAATATCAATTTCGATTTTTCTCAGTGTATAGTAGTTCATGACTACAATCATTATCATTTGTGCTTCTTTCGGAGCACTTTATTGTAATATCTGTATGATCTCGTATCCCAATATGTTCTTGTCATCTGATATATCCTCTTAAACTCATATAATATATTGAGAAATCATTTTGTGTGATCACCCATAACTGGTAGCTTTTGATACCACCCTTTTTTCAATTTGTTCAATCATCCAGTGATAGCTACTAGTATCATTTTGTTTAATCATAAGATGGTAGCTTCAAGTACCAGTATACCAGATATCATTTAATCATTAAGTAGTAATTTCTGCTACTACTTAATCAATATTTGTTTCTCCATCAATAAATTTAGAGAATTTATCAATTGTTCCTTCAGGACCAGGTTAGTCCATATAATGTCTGACTTTAATTAACTTTCACATGGTCAGATACAAAGTATCATTAATTTCACTCATTGGCTATCACTTAATTTGTACTGCCCATCGCCGGCGGCAGTGCCGCACTGGCCGACGCATGTATATATAGCCATTCATATTATTTGTTGCATATGGCCTTATCACCTGGCTATTCCACATCATCAGATACCATTTAGCCGTCTAAATATTTTACTATATATTTCCGGTGGCCGCACCGCTTGGCCATTTTACATGGTCGTTCATATTTTTTTTTATAATTTTTTTTTCAATCCAGAGTTAATCCGTCGGCTACTATTAAATATCACCTGCCGGCGGCAGAGCCGCACTGGCCGGTCTGTGTAGCCACACATATTTATTTTCATATCACATGGATCGATCCATAAATATCGCATGTTCCATACCAAATAATTTTTTTTTTTTAAAATAGACTAATTCAAATATTTCATAAGCATATCAATATTGATCTTAAATCGAAGCTCTATTTAAATAGGATATTGTGAAATAGAGAAAACTAAATTTTGATAATCACTACTTCGTATATTTAACAAGATCCAATAACGAGTGTTAACTTCCTGAATATCAATTAATGTGACTAATATTTCCATACCAATGCACTGTATTTGAGCAATGAAATTTGTGACAAGGTCCCACCAATGGAAAACATATTAAAATTCTATGCTCATAATTTGTTTTTTGCATTTATGCCAATTCGTGAATGGTCAAACTTGGTGGGATGAATAGGTTGCCATTAATTATTTGTCATTTTCTTACAAAATTGCTACAATGCCTACTATTCAATATTAAAAATTATTATATCACCATTTAGATTTTCAATGCAATGAAAGGTCATTTTCTTCCATCAGATACCTTTCGTCTTCCTCTCCATCAAAGCATTCTAAGCTACTTATTCTATCCCCAAGCTCTAACTTTGTTACTTCTCAAAGTTCATCATTTTTTTTTTCTTTTCAGAATTAAATTTCTGTGTAAGAACATAAAAAACTTTCTCAAAATATTAGATCTTCTTTGATGAAGCCAAACATGGCCAATTTAGTGTCCAAAATCACATAAAATAGATCTAGAAAGGAAAGCGAATCGCATAATGGAGGTTCACTCAAACATGCAATTCGTCACACACCTCGAGCACAGAGAATAGGATCACAAGTTCACATCAAAATCCAGACAAAAACACAGACAAAAATCAGAAAAGGAAGGTACCTTCTCCACAGGAAAGCGAGTACGTTGAAATTTGTACAAAATCAAGGTTATGTAATTTCTAGAATCCAAAAGACTCAACGAATTTCTTTTCTTTTCTTGCTTTCACAGGTCCGGTTTGGTGGAGCTCTTAATACACTATTCTCGAAATAAAGTGATTGAGAATGGCCGTGATAAAAGAAAGAATAATATTCAGGCTTCTGGCATGATTCAAGTAACGAACGAAAGTAATAATCTGATTTCTGATACAGAGGATCGTCTATAAGACGCAACTGTAGAGCATACTCTCGTCATATTACAAATTGAGCTCTAGAAGGTAGAGACTCGTGCTGATAACGTGTTATAAAACTAGAGAGAAAGAGAGATAATAGAGAAAATGTATTCTCGTAGGTGTAATTTCATTATGACTGAAGCTCCTATTTATAGGAAAACTTCTGATGGCACAATCGTAATAATACAATTACATCAGGGACAAAATAGTCATTCACATATAATAGTTTATTTCCTCGTGCACCTCATGCACATTATTATAACAGTTCATAACAGAGATTATAATGTGACAGTATAAAGATTCCAAACCAATAGATTTCCTAATACTTTCATTTTGTTTATTAACAAAAAATCAGTTAAATAATGTATGTTGGTTGATGTATAGGGGTTAACTAAGCTTAATTTGTAGTCAAGGGTGTAAATATTAGCATTTTATTTTAAAAATGTTTGCATAATCATAAGATTTTTTAGTTGTAACAATCAGTGTTTTGAGACCCGGATCGGCCCGGCGGGTCGACTCGAGACCCGGTCGACTCGGAGCCGGAACTGGTCCGGGTGGAGTATTTGGACCGGACAACCAAGGACCCAGTCAAACCCGGTCAAAACCCAGCTGACCCGGGGCATTGACCCGGCCGGGTCAACCCGGTTGACCCGGTCCATATATATTTTTTATATTTTTTTTTATTTTTTTATTTTATTAAAAATAAAAATATGTATATATATTTATATGGTAAATATCTATCATGAGATACATATTATTAACACTTTAATATACAAATTTTATACACAAAACATTTAATTTTGTTACTTTTATGTATATTTATATAACAAAAATACTCTATATATAATTTTAAAAATTTTAAAATTAATTATCCGGTTCAGCAATTGACCCGGTGACCCGACGGTTGAACCGGTGACCCGGTGATCCGAGGACCTGCCCGAGTTGATCACTGGGCCGGGTTTAAAAACTATGGTAACAATTATTAAAAATATGATGATGGGCAGATGTTTAGGGATTAATTTTTTAGGATTCCTAACCATTAATTTTTGTAAAACGTTAATTTTGTTTATTAACAAAAATCAGTCAAATCATGTATATTGACTGATGTATAAGGGTTAATTAAGTATGATATGTGTTCCAGGTAATGATGTAAATATCAATATTTTGTATTAAAGTTATGTTAATACAATCATAAGTTTTTTAGTTATAAAAGTTATTAAAGATATGGTAAATATCAATATTTTATATTAAAGTTATGTTAATACAATCATAAGTTTTTTAGTTATACAAGTTATTAAAGATATGATAATGGACAGATGTTTAGGGATTAACTTTATTAAAATACGATATATATGTTAATTTATATCTTTTAGATGTTCACACACATATAATGTTAGGCTGCATTATATTATGGAACCATTAAATTTTCAAACAAAGATTCATTTTGTTTATTATTAAAAATCAGTCAAATTATGTATATGGGTTGATGTATAAGGGTTAATTGAGCATGATTTGTGTTTCAGCTAAGGCTATGTTTGGTAAAACTTACTGATAAGCTAGATTATAGCTTATGTGATTATTGAGCTTATAGCTTATAACTTATAGCTGAAAAGCTAGCTTATATGATAAAAGTATTTGGTAAAATTAGCTGATAATATGGTGAAATGAAAATTTTGACGTGCTCATTTGAAAAGCTACTCAAAGAAGTTTATGGGATAAGCTCGAGCTTTTTAAAAAAAAAATCCTACCAAAAGAAACTTATTTGAATATAGAAGCTTATAAGCTAACCAAATAAGCTATAAGGTAGCTTATTTGGCTAACAAACATAGCCTAAAAGTGTAAATATATGCATTTTATTATAAATATATGTTTATAATCATCATATTTTTTATCACTAATAATCATTAAATATATCAAAATCATTTTTTTTTCATTAAATTCAACCAACAATTTACATTTTTGCAGGAATAATTTGAAGGTGTTGGTGCAAGGATCTGTATTCTAAATGATGTTTGTTTTTCAAATATTTTTTTATTGTATGTATATAATTATTACTTCTTTTACATGTGAACAAATTAAAAAAAACATATAATCATTAAAATTTAATGATTTAAACATTATATGTCACTATGCAATAGTTGCATTACAAAAAACCAAATTAGAAAACATTACATGAGTGTGATAGATTTTTTTTAAAAAAAAAATAGAGAAATAAAAAATAGCAATCCTAATGCATCCGTTACATACCACAAAATTATGCAAAAATAGATGGTAGATTGTTGGATAAAATTAGAAGGTAAAAATAATAAATAAAGTATGATTTCACTTCTTTTGGAGGGAAACCCAAAAATATTTTTATTAAATGATGGTTTAGTTTTATTAAATGCTAGGTGATTTTTTAATTGTTTTACCAGCAACCTGGATGCTATAATAACATTGAATAAGGGTTTGTTTGTCTATAGAAATATTGATATCTTTTTTTTCTTTTGTTAATCATGATTAATTTTAAAAAGGTTGGTATAGTTAGTTGTTAGTTAGATTTCAAAATAAAATGATTAAAATTGATCTTATGTAAAAGTAGCAGATAGATGATTAAAAGTAATAGGTAGTTAAAATTATGTGAATGAATGAATAGTGAATTAAGATTAATGTGATCTTTAGGATGATTGATTGATAATATTTAATTATGTTGATAATATTGTAATTTAAATTAGATTTTGAGTTGAAATTGATTTTTTTTTCTTGTTAAACAAAGAAACCCTAATTACCCAACCCCATAGTGGTTCAGGGAGATAAATCGCGGAATGTTCTGAGTAAACCCAGATTCCAGCACTCCTTATACTCCTGGTTCCAAGATAATCTTTTCACTGAAATGTAGCTTTCAAGAACCGAACTTCCCATGCGGAGGTTGCAAGCCCACCTATGCTATCATGGTTTTAGTTTTCTTATGTTGTTCGGTGTCTTCAATTGAGGATGGAAGTATGCACGTTATATGGAACGGTTCGTGCCGAACTGAAAATCTGAATAATCAAAATTCATTTTTAGAAATCGTAGGTGAATTGGTTCAGAAATTCGAGATTGTCGGCACGGTATGAGTTTCTACAGTTCGGATCAAATAAATAAAGATTTTTAAAAAATTGGAATAAGAAAGTAAATTATTAATTTAAATTTTCTTTCCTTTTTAAATTAATATTAATTATAAAAAAATATCGATATACTTTTTTAACTTCCAACTTGTATAAATTTTAAATCTTGTAATAGACGGAAACATATAAAAAAGTCGCGGTTTAGTTAACATTATATTTATGAAACCTAGTGGTGAAAAGTTCAATTCTTGATAAAATATATATGATATTGGAAAAAAATAATTTTATTTCATATTATTTTAACTATAAGATAGTATAAAAGTAAGAAAAATAATAAAAAAAGTTAATATAATTGAATCTCTCTCTCTCTATATATATATATATATATAAAGGAGTAACAAAGCATTAAATTTTATTATCCCTCCAAAACTTTCAACATTCAATTTTATTAGGTTTTCTGCATTATATTTTATTATCCCTCCAAAATTACCAACATTCAATTTTATTAGAGGAGCAACACAATTATTTCACTTTCCCTCTAAAATCGGTTACAAAACATTTAATTTATTTATTTTTTTCTAATTTTTTTTAACTCATCTCAATTGTGTAATGTTTTTTATCACCTCTTCCCCATCAATCACATTATGTAACAATCATTATTTGATCTGATATGGAAGAATTCATACTTATTTCCTTTTCAAATTCCATTTATCTTTGAATACATAAAAATAGTTTTATACAATAATTCAGATTTCAAAATGATGTAATGCTCATTCTTCGATATGATCTGACAGGATTCATGCCTATTTCCTTTTCACTTTACTTATTTGTTGAATGAATGTAACAAAATAATTATTTATATATACATTCAAATTTTTTTATGCTTGAGTACGTAAAAATGATTCACACAATAATTCAGATTCTAAAATTACAAAATCAAATAATTAAGAAGTAAAACTAAAAATATCTAGTCATCTATTTCAATATATATATATATATCCACCTACAAGTAAAAACAATATATCTAATAGTGTAAANAAAAACAATATATCTAATTGTATAAATCATTCATAATGAATTATATTTTAAACATCAATATATCACATTTGAATGTTGCCATATTCTAATTTTATATGTTTTTTCTTCTTCTCAATCCAAATGTTATGGTGCAATATTATGTTACTAATGTCATTTAACTAAAAAGCATTACCTAATTAAGAGATGTCAAATTTTCTATGGCGTTATATTAAAATATTGTAAATAAAATATAAATGTTGTACATAAAATACTTTTTAATAATATTTAGAATTCTTTTCTTAATTAACATTTTTTCTTGAATTAAATTATGATTTCGTATTTTTGTTTTTCTTATTTTCTTATTTTATTTTCTATGAATTTGTATCTGTACAAATGCACAGGTTGAATACTAGTTTATTTGTTATTACTATATGTCATTAAGTATTGTAAAAATATTTAAATAATTTAGGACTAAAATTGACATAACATCATAGACAAAACATATTTAATGTTATAGTTCTACTCTAATGGAATAATATTTAACGCCACTATAATAATATTATTGAACTCCTCATTTAGCGCATGAATTACAATTATCATTACAGTCTAATTGCTCAAATTACCTCCCCGTGTTTAAGATCTAACATCCGTTGATAATTAATTACTGACAATATAATTAATCAACTTCTCTATCCGAAACTAGAACCACTCGATTCTTTATTATTATGTCGGAGCAGGGCTTAACATAATAATCCTTCCGAAACTCATTTCGGAGACGTCTTCAACCCGGCGGATTGGGACACAGAGACTGTAAACAATCTCTACAACACATCATATAGAATTTTATTTTTTAGAAACATTTCAAACTGCTACCAACATACTTTTCTATTGTTTACAATCCTACTGCTCAGCTTATATTATTTCAATGTGTAACCGTAATGTGTGAAATTAGAGATATTTTTTCTAGCGATTCTTGAAAACATGGTGAAATTGTAAAATATATATTAAACAAATGATTAAAATATTATGTTTACATTCCCGATACATTTTTAATTGTGACTTTATTAGATCTGTTACTACGTGAAAATTACTTGCTCGACCAACTTCACACTTATTATTAAATTATGTACCAACTCCCACTTTCCCTTGATGCAATTCTTGTCACTAGACGACCTAACACACAGCTGCTCATTGAGCAAGTAAAAGTGTTATTGTATGAGTTGTTTAAGGAAAGAACAATCGGACTTACGAAAAAATCCTATGTCAATTTCTTGTTATGCTTCTAGTCTTCTTCTTATTCTTATTATCCCAACCAACCGTGGAACTAGGTTCAAACTTTGATGATTGGGCTTCAAATTATAATTTCTACAATAATGCTAAGATTGCAAGGAATATGGAGACTGATATGATAAACTCGATCACTGCTTGACGTCGGATCTCAACTTGTGATTACCAGACCACCAATTTCACCACTCACATTCGATGTCCTAGATTGGTGGTAAAAAATGAAGATCACTTATCATGTTCTATGCTTGATGGCCAAGAAGATTTTTGTTGTCTCGGCCTCAACTTGTGGTTGAACAAGCATATACGTTGGACGTACGACGGTCGTGGTTGATGCTACAAAACTTGGAGGCTCAAATGTTGCAGATTGATTGGAAGAAGGCCGAACAAATGGCACAAATGGCCATGCTAACTACCGAAGAGGATGACGGAGAATTGAATGATTTTACTAGTACAAGTGGAACCAACAAAAATACAGAAGGCGACGACTACCATTACTTGATCGTTTAACAAATCATATTATCTTCTTTCAAAGATGAGTAAGATAAGATAATTACGAAATAAGAGATGCGTATACAACTTAATTGACATATTATAAGTTATAATGTCATTTTTTGACGTAATATTTCAACTTAACTGATAGGGAAGTTAAGTCGAGTCTGCTTCGCTCTTTTGCTACTGGCCCTTTTAACTTATAAAATGTAACTAAACCTAAGTCCAATTTCATTTTACCCCTCTCTTCTCCATTTTTCTTAAAAGAAAGAATCGCCGATTCGGCCCAAACTGAGCCGAAATCGACGGGCCAGTTCTGAACCCCCGGTTCCTTGACGGTTCCGGTTAAGTGGTCATGTCGTCACTTTTGGAGTTTGAACCATTGCCCTAATTAAAGTTTCTTCGTATTAACAAACAGTAGATACTTTCCGTCGTAACATTCAGCTCCTCTCGTGGGGCGGAGGTCACCGCCTTGTCCAGTTGCGGTTTTCCTACACTGTAAAACCCTAAAATCCCAATTTTCTCATAAATTGTCCCAATCGCGCACAACAACTAAGATTCGTTCCGTGTCCTGATTTGATCTATCTGGCTAAATAATCAAGAGAAAACGTTCGAAGAAGAGGTGCAGCTGAGAAGGAATGGCGATGGTGGTGCCGGAGCAGCTGAACGTCACTGAGGTGCCGGTGTGGGGTTCTCGGAGCGTCGATTGTTTCGAGAAATTAGAGCAGATTGGTGAAGGAACTTACGGGTACTTAATTCTATTTGCTAAAATTCACTAATCCGCGCCTAGGGTTTATTTCTCATAGCTGAATGAGAATGAAAAATGCTGGGAACCATTTTGGAATGGAAGTATCTTCCTTTTGTCTCTCTTGGTTTTAACGATTTTGAAAACTTGAGCTCCTACGCTCACACTGATCTTTAAACCCGAGCTAGGATTTTTGTGTTTGCAGACAGGTTTACATGGCTAGAGAAATCAAAACGGGGGAAATTGTTGCTCTGAAGAAGATACGGATGGACAATGAAAGAGAAGGAGTATGCCTTTTTACACTCTTTTCCCCAATGATCTCTGGTTTCTTGTTGTTCTGCACCACCAGAAGCTATATCCCCATCTAGGATTAATTTTAATCCTCCTGTTTTGCAGTTCCCTATTACAGCTATTCGTGAAATTAAGATATTAAAGAAGCTTCATCATGAGAATGTCATCAAGTTGAAAGAGATTGTCACATCCACTGGTAATCTTACCCGGTTTTGGTTTATAGTTTTGTGCATCAGCTTATTCTCTATCATACACTTGACCCGTTTCTTGTGTTTCAATCGTTGCATGTGAATATCCAGGTCCGGAGAAGGATGAGCAAGGGGCGTCTGGTAAACTGTTTACATTTTGTTTTTGTTATAAAGCTACATTCTTGTTTTGAATTCAACATTTAATACTAACCGGCTAGATGAGAACTCTTGAACATTTTTTTAACACTACCTAAAGCTCATAGCTTTCAAATTTGCATTTGTTGCTCTTCTAGATGGTAACAAGTACAGAGGTGGAATTTACATGGTCTTTGAATACATGGACCATGATTTAACCGGTCTTGCTGATCGCCCTGGAATGAGATTCTCTGTGCCTCAAATTAAGGTATTGCTATGGGCTTAAAGAGTCCAAAAGATATTTAATTTAATATATCTGATATTAGATGATTCTGCTGGAAAATGAAAGTGATAATCAGATAAATGATTTCACAATTTCTCTCTTCTTCTAGTGCTACATGAGACAGCTATTGACAGGGCTGCACTACTGTCATGTAAATCAAGTGCTTCACCGTGACATCAAAGGTCTACATTTTAAAGCTATTATTTGAATTGCATTGTTCTCCACTTATGAGGCTAGTCATATTTTTTTTTATTTTTTTTTTGGTTCTTTTGTTGCAGGTTCAAATCTTCTGATTGATAATGAAGGGAACCTGAAGCTTGCAGATTTTGGTCTAGCTCGGTCGTTCTCGAGTGATCAGAATGCTAATCTTACAAATCGTGTGATTACTTTATGGTACAGGTAGGCTTCCACGGGCATCTGCCCACCAAATGTGTGCAATAATTTAAGTTGAGTTATCTGCTGACAATCAATTTTGTAGGCCACCAGAATTGCTGCTTGGGACCACGAAATATGGTCCTGCTGTTGATATGTGGTCGGTTGGTTGCATCTTTGCTGAACTTCTTAATGGAAAGCCGGTCTTTCCTGGGAAAGATGAGGTAAGTCCATTTACATTATAGTGAATCATAAAATTTGTTGATCTGTTGATTCAAATATGCGTATGAATGGATAAGCTTTTAAAGAGGGTTATTTGTTCAGGATCTTTGATTCACTTTCCTCACATATGTGTATCATCTATCATTTTGTAGGTGATTTATTTTCAACACTGATATTTTGCTCTTTTGCAGCCCGAACAACTAAACAAAATTTTCGACATCTGTGGGACTCCAAATGAGGATATCTGGCCTGGAGTCTCTAAGATTCCATGGTATAACAATTTCAAGCCTACAAGACTTGTGAAAAGGCGCCTTAGAGAGCATTTCAGACAGTAAGCAATTGAATGTGCTAACATTTTTTAAATGTTTAAAGATCTTCCAACTGTGAATACATCTGACATGTGAATTATTCTGCTATTAGCTTTGACCGCCACGCTTTGGATTTACTTGATCGTATGCTGACCCTTGATCCATCTCAGGTATCTTCTCAAGTAATTTTGTAAAATGCCTTCAAATCTCTTCAAAATGTCTTCAACTTATTTTAATCTTTTTAAAATTGTTTGTTATGAATAATGTTATGAATAAAGAGAATATCAGCCAAGGATGCTCTCGACGCCGAGTACTTCTGGACTGACCCATTACCTTGTGACCCCAAGAGGTTTAATTATCTCTAAACAATTTCCTTNAAACGACAACAGCAGCGCCAGCATGAAGAGAACACGAAACGCCAGAAGCTGCAGCACCAGCAACATCACTCGCGGGTCCCGCCCATCCAGCAATCGGGCCACGGGCACGCCCATTTACGGCCCGGCCCAAATCATCCCCCACATGGCTCTCAGCCTCAGGTGGCGGGGGTACCCACCCACCACTACGGAAAGCCACGCGGGCCCTCGGCGGGCCCTGGAAGGTATCCGCCAGGTGGCAATAATACCTCTGGGGGCTACAACCACCCAAACCGTGGCCAGGGTGGCAGTGGCTACGGGAACGGGCCTTCGGGCCCGTACCCGCCTCAGGGACGGGCTCCACCATATGGTTCAAGCGGCATGCCTGGTGCGGTCCCTAGAGGAGGCCCGAACTACCCGCATGGTGGGCCATATGGGAGTTCTGGAGGTGGTCGTGGTTCGAATATGGGAAATCGAAACCAGCAGTACAACTGGCAGCAGTGATGCTCATCTCGATTGAAGAGTTGTGTTTTTTTATGGGGAGTCGAAACTCGAAAGTGCTGAAGTTGGACATCTTTTTCCACTTTTCTTGATTGGCTCATGGATATGGTGGTCGACTGTGTCTGCTGCGGGATGGTGATGTGTGTATGTATTGACTTCTAATGTTATAATAAAAAAAACGGTGTATGAAGAGGATGTGAAAATGGAAAAATTATATGTAATTGCGGAGGTACATAATATACTTAATTTTCTGGATCTGGAGGTAATATCTTTGGCTTGCAGTATCAATGTTGGTGTTCCATTGTGATTCTATTTCCAGTTTATTTTCCNCAGGCTAAATGGCGACTGGAGACTTCGAACTTGGAAGTGTGGCAGGGTTACTATTTTTTGATGGTATAAATAGTCTCCAGTCTTTGTTGTGGGATTCTTGCAGCTTGCGAAAATTGGATGAAAACATATATGTTTTCAATGTTATTGTTTTTTACGTTTCTTTCGGGGAAAAAAATCAGGATAAAGAACTGTTTTTGTCTTAATCTGAAAAATAAGAACAAAAAGTAAAATATGTTCCAAGAAAGCGAGGGATCTCATTGTCGAAAACCGAAATAGTGATGCTGTGGCTCTTCCTGATTACAAAAGAGATAGTGTAAATTATTCCAATAAGAATGAGGGAAACTAATCTGAACAAAAAAAGATTATGCTAATCAGAATTCTAAATAAAGTAGACAGAATTGCCCACAGTAACTACAACATACGTAAACCATTTTACAAGACAGTCTCAGGACTGAATCGTGGTTGACTTAGAGAAGACTTTTGTTTAAGCAGAAGCGTACAAAAATTATGCGTCACTGAGGTAGTATTTATTATTGTAAAGGAATAATATCTTTTCTTTTAAAACAAAAATTATTAAGACACTGAGAATGACAATTTCTCTACTCAATCACTATATTTTAGTTTCGTATTAGATGTATATCAAAGAAAAGGACTTGTTAAAATGTTATATTATATTATAGTTTTGTTATTAGATGTATATCAAAGAAAAAGACTTGTTAAAATATAATACGATATTATCGAAATAAACATCAAATTACACACGTATCGAAAAAAATCAGAATTGCCTAATGGTTTAGCCCACAAATCTTAGTTAATCATATCTGTCAACCACCCACAACACTAAAATTCAGAGTCAAATGCCCATCAAGAGCAGGAGCACAATGTTCCGCATACAACTCTCAGAAGAAGAGTCACAGAAATCTGTAAAAACAAAAAATAAAAAATCGGGCTTTCAGAAAAATGTTGAAAAAAAAAAAAAGAAAGATCAAAAGGGGGGGAAAAGGAGGTAAAACGCCTCTAAACATCACAGGGATGTTCCTGAGCAATGCAACTACGTCCACCCTACAAAGCTTACTTCACACCACAGGTAACATCATAAAAGAGACATAAAACAAAGAAGAAAAAGGAAAAGGAAAGCCCACCAAACATTCAAACATTCTTTTTCCTCTTCTTCCAAAGACTGACAATAAAAAGCAACTACAGTAGGCATAGGTTCCACGTGGAAGAATTACACCCACACCCTTGGGCTGACGAACTCGGGCCTGAGTCCATTTACTTGCAGTCTTCACTCAATCGTCGCCAAGAAGTTTCCCCATTGCATTTTCCAGCAAGGAATGCTCGTTAGTCGTGGGACATTTCATCGGGCCCAGACAGCTTGAGGCGAGTAAGTAATCGGGCCTCGAGAAGATCATTGGGCTTGCCGTTTTGGCCTCGCATGGGATTGCGTCCAAGTTGCTTCCAGCCTTTTTAACTTAACATCATAACACAAGAGTAATTAAGATTTTGTGAAGCAAATTAAGGATAATTGCAAAACCACCCCTGAGATTTGACAACATTACGAAAAATGCAACTTTTTCCGAGATCACAGAGCTCCCACCACGAGTCAGGAATCCCATCAATAGTATTCTAAAATCGTGTCAAGTGACGTTGTATTCTGAAATATTTTTGTATGGAGTCGACAAATGGTTCATTAATATTTAGCCTAATTACAAAATAAGTCCTTGAGACAATATTAATTAACCTTACAAAAAACTCTACCTGGCAAGTCGTTCTCCGACAAATGGGTGTAATCCAGAGAAGTGGGAGTGATGGGTCGACTCTCACTGAATACAGATGACGGGGAAAGATGGTCTTCGTACCCTTCCCAGTGACACGTCTCACTGAAGAAGGCATCATTATTATTATCATTGCCCGTGCTCCTCGGAGCCTCTGACGACCCGTACAAAACATCCTCTAGGAGGCCTCCGCTGCTGCACGCGGGCCCACGCTCGAAAAAAGGCATGTGGGGGTCGTCGCTTTGGAGTGAAGGGAGCTCGACATTATGAAGAGCCGAGTACGAGTTCATGTGTTGGTACTGGGGAAAAACAAAAGACTGGTGGTACAAGGGTTCGGGCCCCCGAGGGCGCTTTGACTGGTGGAATGACGTGGCGAAAGGCTTAGCGTGAATGCTATTATTATTATTATACTGGTCGAGGAGAGGCTGAGGGGGGTAAAGGTACTGTTGCTGCTGGTTGAGCTGCAGGCCTTTGAACTCGATGGAAGGGATGTTGATGAAAGAAGTGACCGCGGGCTGGTGGGGTCCGTCTGGGGGTGAGATGGAGTTTGGGTCGTCCGGTTTTTCATTGGGCGGCAGTGATTGGAGTGAGATGTCGGGAGGGTAGATGGGAAGGCCCGCACGTTGGCGCCGCTTCATACGGGTGTTCCAGAAGTTCTTTATCTCGTTGTCCGTGCGCCCGGGTAACTGAGATAAACACAAAATAAGTTCACTTTATGCGAACATAACTTCCAAAAATTACCGATATAGGTCAAAGTACCGATTTTTTAGTTCACCTAACAAACGATCTCCAAAAATTCTAAAATTTTAGACTTCTAGCAGCAGGGATGGCCATGTTCACCAAATCTATAATACTCCCTCCTATTTTTAATAAGTGTCGTTTTGAGAAGTTGCACAGCTTTTTTTTGTCAATAATAACCCTCATTAATGAGGATCGAGATGGATGTTTTGAGAAAAGATGAAGAGTGAATATGAAAAGACAGTAGTGTATTTGTTAGCTAGATGAGGGTAATCATGGAAAAATATGTACAAAAGATCCAAAACGTCATTTATTTGACTAATTGTCAAAATGACATTTAAAAAAAAAAAAAATAGGAGGTNCGCGGGGGAAAACTGAACTTCACTTTTTTTTTTTTCATTTCCAAAACCGCCCACCAAATTCACCTGATGAACTATTTTTCGGAACAGAAACTGCATGTCATAATAAAGTTCACTCACTTGCACATAAACCATTCGTTCTCAGGGGAAGACTTCACCTTTTAAATCATTTTCGACTAACAATGCACACAGCTAGTCTATTAACTACTGCATATAGACACATGCTAAAGAAAGAAATGCCCAAAAAAAGCTGACATATATACCTCAGCTGCCATTCGGGCCCATTTATTTCCCATCTTGGCGTGAAGCTCAATTATATGGCGCTCCTCCTCAGGGGTAAAAGCTCCTTTCTTTAGGTCCGGTCTCAAGTGATTCGCCCACCTAAGACGGCAGCTTTTCCCACATCTGACCAGGCCAGAGTGCTTTTGGACTGCATTCCAGTTTCCTTCCCCGTGCTTTGTCACATATTCAATTAGAATCGCGTCCTCTGCAGTGGTCCATGGGCCCTTTTTAAGTGAGCTGTGATTTTCCGCATTTGCCCCTCCGCTGTTGGCTTCGTCGATGGATGGGGAATCCATGCTGTTAGTCACCATCAACTTCTCATCACTTTCGCTTGTCATACTCTTCTCCTAATTTGTCAAAATTTATTAAAGAATAAAAAGACGAAGATATAGATAAAAGAAGAAGAAATATCAATTATGGGCGCGTTTATGGGTTCGAACACGACAAAATGCATGGTCATCACATGTTCATATCGTGTTCTTTTTGGGAAATAATTGTTGAAATGAGGAAGAAGTGAATATTTTGCGATAGGGACAATAGATGACGCTGAGAACTTTATCCGGAATAATGTGTACGAGATAACATGCGTTGACAAGCGACAAAAAAATTATGTTTTTGACAGACCAATCACATTCTCCAGTACACTATGGAAAGTCAATTTACAGAACATAAACTACAGTTCCAAGAAATCTTACAAGCCGTCCCTTTAACTAACTCCCACAAGTCAAGCTGACAAAAACCCAAAATGCAATCCAAAGCCACCAATGTGAAAACAGAACACAAGCCACAAATAACGCCTGGTAATGTATGCAATTCACAAAAGAAAAGGCAAGAAAGAAGATTTGAATCATCCAACAACTAATGAAAAATACTTAGACCAACAATTATGAGGATGAGTGAATACAATAATCGTGAACGTCTAGTGAAACAGGCAAACAACCAAATATTACAAACAACTCAATTGCGCATTACTAAAACTTTGAAATAATAATACATCGCTGCTGCAGTGAAGACAAAATGCTAATATGCGTTCAAGGTTTGATACGATTATCAAAGACTACATGCAGTCAGAAACATGACCTCATATAATTAAGTCAAAAGAATTAAGACAATCTATCATTCACAATTATCTACTGATAACAATGAAGAACTAATCCATTACTTGTGCACAGAAGAACAGAAGACAAAAAATACTTCATGCATACAGAGTGAAAGCCTCACTGTAGACAAAAAGGAAAAGAGGAAAAAAGAGATTATTCAATGATTCTAAAACACTGAGAATTGGGACACTCTAAAGATAGAAACTTGATTTACTATCAAGAATATATAATATTTAGCTGGGTAACAATTTTAGATCATATTTGGCCAAGATCTCAAAACACAAAAGAAATAAAAAAAAAATAGAAGAATGAAAGAAGAAAGAAAGAACGAAGAAAGAAAGTACGGAAGGAAGAAAAAAAGTGTCCAATCATCCATGGGTAGTAAGTAAACATAAAATATCATCTGCATTCACCAAGAAAAAACAGCATTTATTCACAAAAACGAGTATGCAGAGAACATTAATTGAAAAAACAAAAGGGAGAAATTACTCTCAAGTAGAACTTTTCTCATGCAAATTCACTACCTTTATTTATGACGAATCAACCTCAGCTGAAATCGAATCAGTCCCTGAAAAGCTTAGATATACATTATCCAAGAGCCCAGATTTATTTTTATTTTTATTTTTGGAAAATGGGAATTTCTTGCGTATGGAAGAAATGAAAAATGAGATAAAGAAGCTCTGAAAACTCAAATCTGGCCTCAGATTATGCTCTCAAAACAGGAACCTACGATACAAGCTAAAATTCTGTTGAAGGGCAGACAGAATCAAAACAATGAGAAATGCCAAGCCAGCAAAGCTTAATTTTTGTTTTCGAGATGGAAAAAGGAAATTTAGCTAAAAAAGAAATAGAAAGCAAAACCAGGAAACCCTATTGTTTGATGAGCGAAGAATTAGATGAAAATGACACCAAGATCCGCCTGTTCACACACAGAGAAAGAGATAGGTGAGAGGAGAGATATAGAGTGAGTGAAATTCTAGATAAAGAGAGAGAAAAATGTACAAGGAAATGCAAATTTGAAAACCAAATTTAACAAAAATAAAAGCAAAAATCACATTTTTAGTAGAGGATTAGATGGCAATAGAAGAGGCAAGGTGGATGAGAGTTTTGTGGGTTGATCAACACCTCATTTTCAGATTTATTTGCAATATTAGCAGCACAAAATTCTCTCACACATACTCGCTCCACCTTCATTTCCCATTTTTTTTTTTTTTTTAACATTTGCATTTCTGTGTTTTCATTCTGTTGGCACAAAACATTTCCCACATACCTCTCTCACACCATCACTGTGTGTGGTATGTGAGAGAAAGCCAAAACCAGCAAAAAGCCTGAAAAGGGTATTTGAGCTGGGGGTGGGTTTCTCCTTGCTTTAGTTTTGTCATTCATTATATTATACCAAACTTAATTTTAGTAAATACTGTGGAAGGTACAAGCTTTATAGTAAATGGTGCTTATCTGATTCACCATTCACTCCATTGTTCACATTTAATGTGCATCGACATTAAAATCCCAGTAGATAAATTCCTCAATGTGCTTCAATTAGCTAATGATTTATATTGCAAGTGCTGCTTTTTAAGAACAATTAAAATAATTAATTAACTAATACACCCTGGTTTATACACTGTTGAACCATTCGATTTGTTACAGAACATAGAGAAAAATGGAATAGATAATGTATTCTTTTGTATAACTTTTATGAGGAGTGCGCTCAAATGAGAAAGGAGCATAATGAAAGAAATAATAATGAATTTGGGCCATTGAATATATCATGTCAATGGTCATGATCAAGTCAAAATTTAATAAATAATTGTCAATCATTAATGACAATATAGTAAATAAATAAACATATCATGGTCAAATAGATAGATTTTACCAAGGTAATTTAGACATTTTCCATGAATACACCAACATGTGGGACCCACCACCTATCACATTAACCCTAATTTCC
>BKCP01011514.1:350471-380108 GCA_008636005.1 Striga asiatica | reverse complement strand
TTGGACCACCTATCGCCGCCCGCTACACCGCCGCATTCTTCTTCCGTTTAACGGGTCGATGAGACGACGAGTGTAGGCAAGGCGTCACAATGGCGGATGGAGGCGACGAGACACAGCAGCGGTCGGAGACGAGCCTACGCGATGGTGGTCGGATGTGAGGCGACACGGCGGTGGTGGACGAAGGCAAGGCGATGCGGCATCCGACGGAGGAGATGACAGACGATGGCGACGCGGCTGACAGAGGCTATGCGACGCGGCAGCGGACGGTAGCGATTCGGTTGACGGAGGTGAAGCATGACGCGACGTGGAAAGAGGCGGCGCGATGCGACGGCAGCTGAAGCGGCGACACAGGCATTGGGGAAAGAATGATGCGGTGGCTGTAGTGGCGGGGTGGTGGTGGTTGATGTAGGAGATTTTTTTCCTGTTAAAATTTGTTGGATTTGGGGTGATTTTTTGAAATTTTGATATAGTTAAGGGACTCATATGTAATTTTTTTGACCTTTAATATATTTTCACTTTAATAATTGGGTCATTTTTTATAGTTTAGTGAAAAAAATGCACAATAATATTACATAAGATGCACAATATTGACCGATGAGACGCACATTACAAAAAATTACGTAATTTTTTTTTTTTGTTACGAAATTATAGAATCGCGTTTGTCTGCACATCTAAATTTTTGTAATTCTACAAATATGACACTGCGCTGGCTAACCGAACGATCGAAATAACCGAGTCAAACTTTTGAAAAAATAAATCAATCCGATCGAAATTTTTTGCCAATTCAAAAATAAGTTGGACTGAAAGTCGGCATTAAACCGACATAACTAAAATTTAAAAGTAAAATCAGAAAATCGATCTAACATATAACGATTTGAACTATTTAGATCGGTCGGTTTTGGACGCTATTGTGTAGTCTGTAAAACATTATTGTTCAAAATGTCTAACATTATTATGCACTTTTTTGGTCAATATCGTGCAGTCTGAACCGACTGAATTTTTTCTCCCAAAATAAATTGAAATTGAACTGAATTACTTAATTTATTTGGAGACGCCTCAGAGAATGTTGTGTTGTTTTGGACGCATTTTGTTCTCTGTCAGGATTGGTTTTGACCGTATTGTTTGTGCGGCTGACACTAGCTTCTTAGAAACCAATACGAAAACAGTCCTGGTGGCTTCAGTGTGCATATAGCGTGTCTATGCTGTAAGTCTGTAACGCTCCATGAAAGTCTTGCTACGAAACTCCCGATCCACAAATATTTCTTTCCATGACTTGTCGTTTGGCCCCAATTTGGTGCGTGTTCACCAGGTGGCCCCACCGATCATTTTGTATTTGTATTTTTCTCCCAGAAGTCACCATGGTATATACATGTCAGCATTTTCATGCCTGGTAAGTTTCTACTGTGCTTGTATTTATATTAGGGGTGAGCATGGGTCGGTCCGGTTCAAAGATTAACAAATCTCCAGAACCGTACCGAAGTTCGGAGATCACTAAAATTCGATCTCCAGAACCGTACCAAAAAATCAGTTCGGTCCGGTTCGGAGATTTTTATTTTTCGGTCCGGTTCGGTTCGATTTTCGAGACTATCAGAACGGTTCGGTTCGGATATTCGGAGATTTCTTATAATTTTTAAATTTTTTTTTGAATGACCAACTAGTTATATTTTATTTTTTATATGTTTTTTCTTAAAAAAGAATTCAACATTCATCAATACTTCATCATACTAAGGATTTTATTTTTAAATCAACTTTAGAAGTAACTCTAATATTTTAGTTAAGACTAAATTCAACTAACATTGAAAATTTCAAATTCAAACAAAAATACAAAATATAATATATTTTTATATTAAAGTAATATTTATTTAACATTCCATACCATGTTAGTTATAAGATAGACTAAAGCAAGTATCGACAACTTTAAATAAAGCTTAAATATTTTTTTTCTTTTAAATCTTTAACTTTTCATTCCATTTTATTTTTTTTTAAATAGGAGAAATTCAATTGTAGATAAAGTATTACTAAACATGAAATTTAAGTGAATCTTAATTGTTATTACTATATTTTATTTGCATTAAAAATTCTCAAATTATATAGGAATAAAGTTGACATAAAATATATTAATAACACGCATCTATTTTTATAATTCGATTCTTAATTTCGGTTCTTCGGTTAGGTATGGTACGGGACGGTTTTTTTTAGTTCGGTTCTCGGTACGGATATTTGTAAAATCTCCAGAACCGTACCAATTATTTTTTCGGTTCGATTCGATTTGGAGAAAGTCAAACGGTCAACGGATATTTTTCGGTTCGGAGGGATTTCGATTCGGTTTTCGGAACGGTTCGAAAATCTCCGAGTCTCATGCTCAACCCTAATTTGTAGGGCTGAGCACGGGTCGGTTCGGTTCGGAGATCTAGAAATCTCCGGAACCGAACCGAACTTCGAAGATTCCAAAAACTGGATCTCCGGAACCGAACCGGTTCTAACAAATCTCCGAACCGAACCGAACCAAATTTCGGTTCGGGTTCGGTTCGGAGATTCGGTTCGGTACGGATCGGAGATTTCGGAGATTTTTAAAAATATTTTTTTATTTTTTTTTACTTTTTTTATTTTTTTATTATTTTTTGTTAATAAAAATCTCCAAATTGCATGTTAGATGGTACATATCATGGATAAAAGAAAATCATAAACCTCTCTTAATTTCAATAGATATTTCGTCAATTAATAGTTAGAATAGGTGGTTAACTTTTTTTTATTATTTTATAAAAAAAGTGATAATTATCTTTTAGTTGCAGAATATCATAATTTAATTTGAAAGATTTATATGCTAAACGTTTATATGCCAAAATCCACAAGTGATAAGACATACATGAACAACAATGGTCAATTTAAAGATAGTTACTTGTTAAATAAAAGGATATTTTGGAAATATATTATGTCCAAAATTGACTTGTTAATATAAAACTTCTGGTTCAAGAGTTAGTCAATGGTTGATTCTGATCTATGCAAGTCCAGATTACCAAAAGAGGAAATTGCAGTGGCAAGAGTTGGAAGAGAGTCAACATTTATGGGGACCTAATTGGTGCATAGGGGGGGATTGGAATGAAATAGGTGGAGAGGATGAGAAGAGAGGTGGAAGAATAAGATCCCAAAGGAGATATGAGGACTTCAACAACTTCATTGCTAGGATGGGTATGTTAGAGGTTAGAATGGAGGGTTATCCTTTTACATGGTGCAACAATAGAAGAGATGAAGACTTTATAGAAGAAAAACTGGACAAGGTGTTTGGCTCCTTCTCATGGATGGCTGAAAATCAAAGAGCCAAGGTCCAAACCTACTTCAAAAGCTCTTCTGATCATTCTATGCTGTTACTGGATACATGTTCTAGTCCTTCTCAATTTTTCAAAAGATTTTGCTTTGATAGAAGGTGGTTAAGTATTCCTGGTTGTCAAGAGGAGGTGGAGAAAGTGTGGTCTGAATCAGTGGCAGGATCCCTAATGTATACCTTGAAAGAAAAGATTAAAAAAACCAGAATGGCCCTGACTAAGTGGAACAAAGAGTCCAAGTCTGCTAATGTGAAGAAGATTGCTGATCTTACTCTTAAGTTGGAGGACATGAGAGCACTGGGAGGACAGAGGAATTGGGAAGAATGGGAGAAGGTAAAAAGAGAGCTGGATGATTCACACTTATCAGAAGAGGAGTTTTGGAGACAAAAAGCAAGAGTCCAATGGCTAAAGGGAGGGGATAAGAACACCAAATTTTTTCATGCCATCACTATGCAAAGGAGGAAGAAGAATGCTATTTCTAGAGTGGTGGATAATTTTAACAGAGTTGCTGTGAGCCAGGAGCAAATTGAGACTTGTTTTATTAATTTTTACCAATCTCTCTTCACATCTGAGGGATCTAGAGGGGAAGAAGAAATCCTGCAACTAATATCTCCTGTTATTTCTGAGGAAGTGAACTCCAGACTGATAGCCCCTGTTGATGAGGAGGAGATAAAGGCTGCTCTCTTTGCTATGAATCCAAACAAGGCTCCTGGAGAAGATGTCTTCTTCAGCAGGAATGCCTCTGTTGGGCTCAAGCAGGAAATTTGTCAATGCCTTCAGGGGATTGAGGAGGGCACAGCTAGTATGGAAGGCCTCAACTCTGTCTTGGGATTTCTCTGAAGCTGCGTACACAGGATTTAAAGGTTGGTGGTGGCACATTGCTGAAATGAAGCTGACACCCGTAACTGAAGCGCGCATTCAACTTTCCACGTACATATTGTGGTGGTTGTGGAAATCCCGGAACCTGTGGGTCTTTCAGAAGGAATGGATGCCTGAGGAGACAGTGGCCAAGCTTGCTCACAGAGAATGGACTGAGGCTTCTTATCTTCCTTTTCTCTAGGTTCTATTTTTGTTGGTTTCGTGTTTTGTTTTTTGTTCCGGTTGTGTATCCATAGCTAGGTCCCTAATGGTTCAGTGGCTTGGATTTTGTTGCGTTTTTTAGTTGTGGTTTGTTGGATTTTCTAGGTTATGTTGAGGACGCAGGGTCGCTTAACTTCTGTTATGCCTGTTGTTCTTGTTTGTCGTTTCTACGAGGCCACCATGTGGAGTGGTTCTCTGGGTTGTGTTTTGGCTAGTTGGCCATGCGGTTGTAAACTCTCTATTTATTTGAGTAATATGAGTCTTATTATCGTTTGGAAAAAAAAAATATATATATATTTCCAAAATAGCATTTTATTTTGCCAAAATCCTTTCATTGTTGTACATATAAAGTTTGTTTTCAAAAAGTGAAGATATTTAATTTTATTAATAAAATAATCGATATATCCGTTCTTAATCTAATATTATGGTAAACATATATTTCAATTTATTTTTATTTTAGAATATATCACCTTTAAATAAATAATTTTTCTCCAAGTTTTGTGAAAGACTTACTTTATAAAGGTCGGTTTCCCAAACATTCAGAATTCAAATTATATTAAGTTGTATTTAATGATTTTCTTAATAAAATATTTGACATGTATCAAATTTTGTAATAGAAAGAATATATTAATTTATTTTTCTTTTTAAGTATGTACAATACTTATGAATTATAATAGATTTTATTTGAATACAATTATGACAAAGATGAAAAAAATATATATGATAATATATATATATATATATATATATGGATTTTATGAATTGGAATCGGTTCTTATTCGGTTCCTCGGTTCGGTACGGTTATTTTCGGTTCGGTCCGGTTCTCGGTACGGATATTTTATGAATCTCCAGAACCGGACCAAAAAAAATTTCGGTACGGTTCGGTTCGGAGATAGTCAAATAGTCAACGGATATTTTTTGGTTCGGGGTAAGTTCGGTTCGGTAATCTCCAAGACCCGTGCTCAGCCCTACTAATTTGTATGTACGAATTGCATTCGGTTTCGGGTAATTGCAAAAAATGCCCTCGAAATTGAGCTTAATTACAAAGAAGTACAGCCACTTCCAGAATCATACATGTCCAGAGTGCTACAACCAGGTACTGTTTGTGATTCTTTGTGGTATTTGTCTCAAAGCGTACACATTGTACATGTGGAGAGTGTTGTTTTTCTCAAATTTTGATTTCCTGGTAAGATTTGCACAATGAAATATAATTTCTTGTGCTAAATTTTCATTTGGGGAAATTAAGATGCTATGAAATGTGAAATGTGCCAATTGCATGTTGTGAATATATAATTTTTTTATTCATAGTATCTTTATTTAAAACTTCTTGCTACAGCCGATGAATGGAAACTCAAAATGTCGATTCAAATATGGATTACATAAGTATAATTTTATAAATTAAAGGAAATATGTGAACAAAACAATTGCTGATCCCACGAAGAGCTGTGGGGTAAATGCTAATAATCCAAGTGATTGTTTTGCAGCTGATATACATGCAGAAAAGAAAAAAATAGTTAGTGCTTGCTTATTATAAATTTTTCTAAAAGAATAATAAATAAAATAATGTCAATTCAAATCTAACCAATGTTCTAAAAGTTGTTAGGCGTTCGTTAGGCATCAGACTGGGGCCTAGCATTTAGGAGGAGACTAGGGAGCATCTAGCGGGGTCGAGAAAATATTAATAAATTTATTTATATTTGTTATCATGTCCAATTTATAAGATATATTATATAAAGTATATCAATTAATAGGGGTTGAATACAAAAATTATGCAAATTCTCATACATTCATCATAATTATTGTATCAATTGTGAAATAATTATTAATATTTTTATTATATAATTAATATAAATTTTGTGTTTAAATATTAAAATTGTTTTATTTGTTTAAAAAATAGATTAAAAAAATATAAATAAAAATATACAGGCATCTAGACGCCGCCTAACCTGCCTAGACGTGAGTACCTTCATAACAGCCTAGCCGAGCTAGACGGAGCCTAATAATTGGAGCGCCTAGAACGGCTGCCTAGGTAAAAGTCATGGCACCTAGGTGCTGCTTAAGAGGCCGATTTTTAGTACAATTATTCAACTTTAACCCAACCACACTATTATCAATTTTATCAATATAATTAAATAATATAAATCTATCATCCTTACACATTACATCAACTTCAATTCACTATTCATCTACTCACATAATTTTAACTACCAATCATTTCTGATCACATGTCTCATACTTTTAGATCAAATCAACTTTAATTATTTTATTTTAAATATTATTTCAATACAAATTTAAAATCTCACTCAAACTTAACTCAATCAACTTTTTAATATTAACTATAATTAATTAAAAAAACTAATTAAAATAAAAAAAAATCTATAAACAAACACGCCATTAGTGATCCACAAGAAACAAAACATTGGTTTCCTTTTTCTCATTTTATATTTTCTTTTGTATTTTATTTTACTAGTGAGAATTCCGTTCGGGAGTTTCGTACCTTAGAACATTTTTTCAAACTTTATTTTAACAATATATTAACTCGATGAGCCGTTTATATTAATAAAATAATATTTTAACATATATATTTATTTTTTAATATAAAAAAATAATAATTTTACATATTTTGGTTCATCATAATACTCAAATATTATTTTATTCAAAAATTTATTATTATATAATATCATTATTATTTATAACACTTACAGAAGAAATATTTTTTTCTTATATAATGATAATGATTTAATGTATATTAATATTATTTATTGATGTCATTACCTTGAAAATATATAAGCAAATTTAATGTTTGTTAGGAATGTAAGTTAAGATAAAATGGAATGTATCCAAAAAAATCTGCTTATAATATTTTTCTTTAAATGTTTGAATGAATTTGAAATTCAAATTATAAATCAACCTCCAGTTATAAATTCAAAGACTCTTTTGCTTTGGTAATTACCATTTAAAAGAATACCAGATTAAGTATATTATTGTATCTGGTTGTATCTCATTATTTTGGTAAATATCAAAGTTTTATGCGGTTAATTATTTTAATCCAACAATATCAAATTACACGTTGTATCTGGCTATATCTCATTATTATTGTAAACATAAAACTATTATGTGGTTAATTATCTGTGAATATCGTATGATTGATTTTATAGTTAATTTGCGTTTGAATTTGAAAATAGATCAAGAACTAAACATAAAATTAGATGTTTTCAATATTAATCATATGTTTTCATAATTTGAATTTCAAATTTAAAGCTAGCCTCCCATTTAAAAAAAAAAGATTCGAAAAAATATACAAATAATAGTAATAATGAATTTTTTGGTGAGGTTTTAGTTTCTTTTTTCAGTAAATCTCTATTCCTATTATATATTAGTAGAATATTATTTTTTTCAAAGAAAAAAAGTTTTCAAAGAAAAAAAGGATACGAAATTCAATTGATACGCACTACTTATCTGTGGGATATCAATTGATTTTGATTTACCTAAATTATTAGATTTTTTCTACTACAAATATATTCATACGTTTTTTATATATGTATCATGTTCAAATCTCGCGTTTTTCAAATTCAATTCTTTCCAAATTTTATGGGGTATCAATGATTTGTATTTTCGAAACCTAAATATTTAAAAATTTAAAGCGATACATAAAGATTTAGTTAGGGAAGAAAAAAATGATCAATTTAGTTACCTAAAAAAATGACTTGGCAATATCCTATCAGAATAAACAAATTTGTACTATTAATCGCGGGTGTGTTTTTATTTGTTACTTTTAATAGTAAGTCAACCACTTATTTTTTAAGTCAAAATTACTATTTATGTATTTTTCCAACAACCTCTTTATATTACTATAGATTCATTTGGTGGGTTGGAGAGAGAAGAATGTACCTTCTGAAGCTTCCGGTGGTGTTTCAACTGTTACTGGGATTCCAACAGCTGCAGGGTATAAAAACGAACTAATTACAAATAATTTGATATTTGACAACTTGAGAAATTGAAATTCGATATAACTATGTTATAATTTTTATTAGGCCAAGATCATTTATAATTAACCACCACCACCTTATCAAGGCTATACATTGCAAATACATTTTAAGTTTTTTGGATTATCTATCTCATATTTTACCAGCCTAAATCACTAGCAGTTTATAACGCCATTAATGAACCAATCTTCAAGTTAATGGATGGCTTATATCCCTATTCCCTACTTCGCATAGCTACTGAGAATTTGGCAGGCAGCTACAAAAAATTAGGTGCAATCCATTTTATTTATTGTTATAAAGTGGATTTTCACTAAGTGCAATCCATTTTATTTATTGTTATAAAGTGGATTTTCACTAGTCTAGTGACTCTAGTATGCTCAATATTTTGGTCCATGCAGATTATAGTTTGATTATTGCGTAATTAGTCGGACGAATAATAGAAGAAATGTTTTTCTGCAGAACTAAACTACCGAATTTTGGCACAAGATAGATATACTTTCCACGAATTTTGTTTATAAAAATTTTTGGTTTTGTTTGAATTTTTTTATTTGGTTTGGTTAATTTTGAAAAAGGTGGTATGGTTAGTTCAGTTGTTAGTGGGTATATTAAAATAATATTTAAAATTGATTTGATGTAAAAGTAGGAGAGAAAGATTTGAAGTAATTGTTAGTTAAAATAATGTGAGTGAATGAATAATGAATTAAGGTTAATGTGGTGTGTATGAATGATTGATTGATATTATTTAATTATATTGAGAATTTTGATGATAGTAGGGTTGAGTTAAAAAAAGTGGTTGAGTTAAAATATTGGAAATTTTTTGAAAAATTCAATAAACAAACATGCTTTAGCTTCGCTTTACTCATGCGTACTTAGTTATATCGATTTACTTTTTTTATAAATACATATTTTGAATGATTATTTGACACAAAAGCCAGATATCATAAAAAGAAAAAATCATACCTTGACACGCGGTAGGCGAAGGAGCATCGATTTTGCAAGTAGAAGGCAACATGAGGGCTCTAGTTACATTCACGTCCGAGAGCCCGAATTCAGTGGAGTTAGCAAGAAGCTTACACAAACAAATAGGATTGGTGTTGATCAAGTGCGACATCTCAGGGCAACAAGGAGATTCCGGTTGAGTCAAGTTGCTCCCTTCCTCCACGTAGGTAAGACAGTCGGCCAAGTCAGCTAAAGGTTCCAAGCAATTGGGTCCCGGAGGAGGTGCCGCCTGCAGTGATGCCGCTTGAATTATGGCGGCAGCCGGTGGTTGGGATCGGGCAGGTGTAAGTGCTGCCAGGAAGATGGTGGTGGCAATGAATTGGTAGATGGTGTTGATTTTATCCTTGGCCATGGTGTAGGTGGTGTTTGTTATTCTATTGTGGTTGTGTTAGTTGTTGTGTTGATAGGTGTGTATTTGTATTCTTTGTACTCTAGAAGAGAGGGTGTGCATTAAATTGTGTTGTAGGGTGGCTATTAGATCATTATTCTCCAACTCTGTGGGTGTGGTTATGTTGCAAAGAACTTTAGGTTAGTAGTTTGGTGGAGTTACTAGTTGTGGCAAATTAATATTTCTACCGAGTACGGAATGGATCTCAACTTCGGATCGATCTTTTGAGAAAGACGGTTCGAAACGTAGAATTGGTGTCGAAAACACAAAAATAAAAATAAAAATAATAATGTCCTACTTCTAATCACTTGGGTTTAGATAAATTATCTTATGAAATTAGAAAACACAATTAAAGAACTGAAAAATAAAGGAAGAAATAAAAGGTCTAAGGCGTTAGCAAATAATCTCTTCAAATTATAAAATCTATCTACATCGAACGTATTATTGTGTGGGCTAAAAACTGAGGCTCTCGTTTAAACGCCTAGCAATTCGCTCCCATTAATTTTCCTAATAAGGAATTGAACAAAATGGAGCAAGTAATAGCATACACACAAGCCTAGAGATTCATCCCCAATACCTCTATGAACACGGTTCGGACATAGACAAACACGTATTTCAGTCAATAGACACATAGAAAATACAATTACGAACATGTCCAGCCCGTTTGAATTAGTGTCGGATACCCTATCCTCTTTCAGTTTCTAGGTTATCAATCTAGACTAGATGGTGATCAAACAATTAATCATGCATCATACTCAAATAGTTCGAACAGGTATGAACACCACACATTCAACACAGTTTCAAGACGAGAATTGAAATCCTTAGCCATAGTTTGATGAATTACCTCATGCTTGGATTCATATTCAAGGTTAATAGAATGAATGAAATCCTCATCAATCAACAATAATAATCGAAAAATAAAAACTTACAACATATAGAAGATTTTGCAATAAGATAGTCCCACTACAATTGTAACGCCCCACTTTGATTTAACGAAAATCCATGGCTTTTCAAAAAAATCAATTTAATTTTTAAAACTCCATTTAAAACTTTTGTGGCGTTACTCATTTATTTCAAAATCAAAATCAAAAATTATTCCAAGTTTCATAAATCTCCCAAGTTCATAAATCATAAATAAATTTAAATAGAGGAAGCATCACAATCAATGGTCTAGTCATCTAGACCGACCACCACTCGCCTCGCTTTGTCGTGCCCGCAACCTGCTTAACCTGCGTCTGTGTAGAAAAAGTGGGGACGAACACATTTAGAATCCGTGGTGCTCACCACTATGCACATAAATATCAAGTAATATAAATCAGGTATGGTCGCAGCATGTATACGAATCAATAAACTATCCCATCTCCTATCCCAAGTTCGTTCTCATGTGCACACCTACGCATAGACTACTGCTGGTCCACGTATTGTATGTCTGGTTAGGCCTTACATATTGTATGCCTGCTTAGGCCTTACGTATCATATGTCTGCTTAGGCCTTATAACGTTGTCCTAACAGTAGGAGTCTCCCCCGACGGCCGAGCTCCGCCCTGGTCTTACGACGGGGTACTTATCGCCGGCCGAGCACAACCCTGGTCTTACAGGCGATGCGTCCTTCGCTCAGGACGAATAGAGGAGATTACCCCAATGGGGTCCGTTCTATAGCTACAGGGATAAATGTTCAACGGCCGGTACAACTCACATCGAAGGTTACATGGTTCACATGCATACAGTGATCATGCCATACAACAGTAATAATCAAATTTACGGCATAGCATTTTTAAATAAAACTCACCTGGTATTTCGGGATAGCAAAACACAACAAGTAGTGAAACGTAGGTCGAGGCTCGATTCCTCAAACACCTACATTCAAGCGATATAATAATCAATAATTTATCTCACTACTGGGAATTAACATATAACTCACACTTAATCAAAAATACTGATTAAGAGATTTTTATCGGATTTTTCGTTAACTTGGAACTCTCACATTTTTTTAAAAATAGGACTCGGAAGACTATATTAGAGTCTCGGGACTTACAATAATTTTCCTAAATTTTTCTCATTTTTGAAAATATTTTTAAAATTGAAATCAGTATTAAAAATGGGCGGCTTCCGGTACTCAAAAAGGGCCTAAAAACCGGATTGGGCCGAATTGGCCACTGCTCAAGCTGGTCTGCTGCTGAACTGGGCCTCGCTCAAATAATTTTGGGCCGAAACAAAGGCCTGAACCAACAGTGAAGGGGCCGAAGGTATGCGGGCTGGGGATGCGGGTTCATGGGCTGGAGATGGGCCGCTCGCCGGCCAGGATTGAGGGGAGTGTACGGGCCGCGTTCGGGCTGAGCCGGGCCAGACAGCCCGCGCGCCCTTTGCTGTTATACTGGGCTGGGAAAATAGAAAAAGAGGATGGCTTCCTCAAAGGCTGGGCTGGAAGCCAGGACCTCCCTCACGGAATTGAGGACAGAACGCCACTGCACCACGCGCTTGGTTGTGGATATAAAAGAAATCATGGCTACTAAAATTAAAACAAAAGCCCATGAATTAACCAATAAAATTGTCTGGAACGACTGAACAGAAGCTGGAACAGGGGATGCGAAACACGCGAACAAAGCTGGATCATTTCAACCAAAATTGATGACGACATATCCAACAACAACCAGTTTTTGAAAAGCCGTCTTCGGGAATTTACGAGTTCAGTTGGAAATCGGACGAGATGAACAGGTCGAACGAACAAAACTCGGAACTCCTCGAAGGTGCTGCTCGCGAACTCAACGACGGACGGCGACTGAGACTCGGCGAGGAACGGCGGTGTTCGCAAAATATTTTCACTATCCGCAAGTGTACGGTATAGCTGTAGTGAGTGGCGAGCAAGGTCATATTCCACAGAGATTGTTGTCAAGATAACTAAGTATCAAAATGTAAACGGTTAAATATTATTCAGTCTAATGCAAATTTAAATGGTGACTTTCTTCTAAACTAATGAATGATTGCAAAATAAATTCTAACACTAATGAAGGCTTGTTCTAAGATAATTCAAGAATGAGAAAACAGATTCTAGGCTATGCTTTCCTCGGGATTATTCTAACAAAGATTTCCTATTCATTCAAACCTTATTTAATTCTACCATTCGTAGGGATAATCACTAAAGTAATTTACACATTTCTCTCGAACAAGTTAAATCGTAGATATTAATTGTTATCTATCTCCTCTCGGTCTCAAGATGAACAATCAACTCCCATAAGCTCCTAAGATTCTAGTTCCCTCGCAAGATTCTATCAACCTCTCGGTCTGTTTAGTCTCTTACGTTATGAATTTCCCAATTCTAGCAATCAACTATCTCCTCTCGGTCTCAATTCAATCACAAATATGCATAAATACGGGCCCTTATATTCACACAATTAATAAAAGCACAAGAAATTGATAAACGAATGATAAACCGGAATGAACAAACAAAATCACTTCATAAAATAATCCGAGTACTCGCAAATCCTAGAATCCCTAAAAGGTTTAGCTGCTAAACATATTCTGAAAATTCAAAATAAATAAATCCATGAGTTCAATGAAGAAGAAAAAGAGAAAAGAAAGAAGAACTATTGTCGCCGTTAGTTCCCAAATCTTCAAACTTGACTTCCTCGAATCCCTCGTGTGTTTCGTGCTTTCTCTAGGCCTCCAATGGTGTCAAAAGTCCCAAAAACGAGTTCCTAAGGTCTGTTTTATACTGTAGGGCTATTCTGGGTCGAAAAAGAGAAGAAATCGCACAAGAATCCTATTCCCCGCTGAACTAGTCTGCGCGTCACACGAGTCGTGTCACATGCCACACGAATTGTGTGACTTTTCTCAACGTTTCGGCAAACTTCCAGACTCACACGACTGGTCACACGACCGGGTCACACGAGTCGTGTGAGGCCACACGACCCGTGTGAAAAAGCCGTAGCTGCGTTTCTTATTTTCTCAACCCACACGAGTCGTGTGACCTCTTCTGCACCCGTTTTCGCCGTTTTTTGTCCCGATTCCATTTTCAACGCTTTTCCGGGCATATTTCCTGCAAAAACAACGACAAAAACACCTCTATCATAGTTTAATAAATAAAACGAAATGGTGCACAATCACACGATAACCAGGGCCAAATATCACAATATATCACTCATAATGCATGAAAATATGATGAATATCAGTCGGCGAACAAGGATGACGGAGGTGTTCGCCAAAATTAATGGCAGATTGAGGTTGTTGCAAGTTCTCACTTCTACAGAGGGCTCAACCTCGGCTATGGAACAGGCGACTGAGAAGGAGGGATGTCGGTGACAGGAAACTCGACGAACGGGAAGGATGAACTCGCCGAAAAACGAAGGTGCGATTGAAGAAATTCTTTTTTTTCTTAAAACTGGGAGATGATATGGAAGAGGGAGATTTGAATGATTCTGAGGGAATAAATCTCTCGGCCTATTCTTATGTAACAGAGGCGAACGTATGAGATTATCCACGAGAGAATCGCACCGGTATTTTGAACGTGAAGACTTGGTCTCACAACGCGGAGAAGAAGGAAAGAAAAGGGCCGTTGCTTTATTTATAATGAGCCAAGGGATTTTGATCAATTTGGGAAAAAAATAATACTCATAATTGGGTTGGAATTCACATGGAAAGTTGGTTGGAAAATAATATTTACAAAATGATCAAAGAATTAATTCAACAAGGGCCGAAAATACTCCCGATAAATTGGGCTGATTATTAAACTTCCAAATGAATTGGGCCCGAAGAGTTACAACGCAATAACAAGAATTCCCGATCGATATTGACGACGAATAACAAATAAAATTACACGACTTATTATATCAATTAAACTACATCTAATTAAATAATAATAAGCCTAAACGAAAAAATATTGTGCGATAATATAATATAGACAATTAATTCAAATAATAATAATAATGCCAATAAATAATATTCGAAAAATCCACTATTCGAACGGGGCGCTACAGTCTACCCACCTTAAAAGGAATTCTGTCCTCGGAATTCGAAACAAAAAAATAACTAGAATACAAAGGGGAAAATCAAAATATGAAGTTCGGATATCTCCTCCTGATATCGGCCTCAGTTTCCCAAGTCGCCTCAGACTCATCATGTCGGCTCCAAAGCACCTTCACGAGGCTCACTACCCGGTTCCTCAGCTGATGGACCTTCCGATCCAGTACGGCTACCGATACCTTCTCATAGGTAAGGTCTTGCTCGACCCGCAACTCGCCGAAGTCCACCACATGGTCGGGGTCATACACGTATCTACGCAGCATCGAGACGTGAAACACATCGTGCACACCCGACAAGTCCGGTGGCAAAGCTAGCCGATAAGCCAAGTCTCCGCCTCGAGCAAGGATTTCAAAGGGCCCGATATAGCGAGGCCGAAGCTTTCCATTCTTTCCAAAGTGAACCACACCCTTCATGGGTGCGACCTTCAGAAAGACATGATCACCAACCTCATACACATGTTCCTGCCTCATCCTGTCGGTGTAGACTTTCTGCCTCTCCTGGGCAGACCTGATCCTCTTCCGGATCTCATCAACCTGTTCCAAAGTCCAACGAATGAACTTCAGACCCATGATCTTCCTCTCGGTTTCTGGTGCTCAGCCTTCACTTGCCGACACACTAGACATTGGTTCACGAACCTCGCCACCTTGTTGACACGAGTAACATCTCAAATCAGCAGTCTTTGCTGAGACACTTATACAAACCAGCTCATCTTGACTCTTCCGACTATAGATGTCGGCCGCCTCATTAGTTCTTCTCGCACGGTAACTAATTGAGCGGTTAGTCCTAAATGAGCATCGAATCACTTTCGGTAGTGGCTGGTTGGTCCCAAGAAATTACGAGTCTCACTCGCGTTCCTTGGATTCGTCCAGTTATCTATCGTCGCTTACCTTACTACAAAGCTCCTCATTTCCCATAGTAGCAACAATGCAATTAAGCACCACACCTCCTAAAAATAAAACCTCCGAGTTTGTTGACTTCATTAGTCCTCCAAGCGAGACTTAGGTCATTGTAATACACGTGAAAAATTCCTAGAATCAGTACGCGTTACACGCTAGTGACTTGGCAGCTGTGGCATGAATGGCTGGCCTGGCATGCGGCAACGCAGCACACTACGCACAACACTTCCTACGACTCGAGATGCATCATCGAGCGTGGCACGCCTCTGCGCTGCACCAGCATGCCGTACACCTGCACCACCCGCAGCTAGTAGCTACGGTTCATTCGACATCAACTGTTACATCTCCCCGTGTTGGTACGTAGAGGAAGATCGGAAATCCACCGGTGTGTTGCGACCCTAGTCCATACTCCAGTATCTAAGTACACCGACTTTGCCATCAGAGTACTTATACTTCAACTGAGTCAGTTGGCTTGCAGTGGTGATTACTCACGATGTTTCCCACAATTCCTTGGCTACCCTCCTTAAAAGACTTCTTCTATTCCAAAACATTTCCAAAACTGTATCAAAGCTCCTCCCGATCAGGTATGAGAGGACTTCCACGTACGATCCTAGGGTATATCGTTCAATTTGATCACAAAAGAATAATTGATTGCCGCCTATCTCGAGGCCCAGGTATTCTCAAGAGTTGCAACGTTATTCGCTCTCATTCTACGAGTACAGATATGGATCAACAGGAAGTTAAGATTTTCAACTCTATCTAAAATCTCATTCTATGCAAGGAAAGAAAAGACAAATGAAATTTCTAAATTACGAAAATTGAATAACCAAGAGGAGTCTCCAAAACACAATTCAAACTTGTCTTGCAAGCAAAAGAAAATAAACAAGGTTTGCTAAAAGCTAAGAGAAATGAAATTTTAACAAAAGAAGGAACAAATAATCATCTCCTGCCCGACATTCAGTCAACTGCTCAGTCATGGTTTGGCTCAGCTTCATTCTGGGCCATCATGTATACCCGTGCTCGACCTTCTTCGCCAATCCTCCGTTGGGCCTGTTGATGTTGCTATTGTGGCTATTGAATCTGCTGCTGCTGATAGGGTTGCTGCTGCTGGAATGGCTGCTGCCTCTAAGGTTCAGGGCACGTGTTAAGGAAATGTTCGGGGCGCTGACAGTTGTAGCAGACTTTCTGAGTGTGCCAGCACTCTCCTGCATGATGACAGCCACAGTTAGGGCACCTCGGATTCTGGCTATAAGCAGCAGGGCGCTCCTCACGTCGGTCATTCCCTCCACGTTTTCCATTTCGATTGTCCCGACGGGGGTCGACCTTTCTTTTGTTTGAGCTAGAGCCGGGCTGAACTGAGGAGATAGACTGCACTTGTCTGTGCCTGAGGGTGAGAGGGTTCAGAGGCAAAAAGAGATTGGCAGCTCTCCAGCTGCTGAGCATGGAGCACGGTTTCTCCATAGGGAAGGTTCCCATGGCTGGTAAGGTGCATGCAAAGATCGGGGCGAAGTCCATCACGGAACTGGGTGTTCTTTTTCACCTCTGTGTCCACCAAGTGTGGGGCGAAGACGCTCATGCGGGTGAATTCCCGCTCATACTCCTTGATTGTCCCGGGTTCCTTAGCGGAGATCCCAGAATTCACGCTTCATCTGCTTTTGGTAACTTCTGGGTAGTACTTCTCGAGCACCACCTCCTTCATTCTGTCCCAGGTGAGATTGACATGCTCACCCGGCCTAAGTCTCTAGTGGTCGGACCACCAGATAGCAGCATCCCCGTCCAACTAATACTCGCCACAAACAACTTTCTGCACATCGATGCAGAGCAGAAGATTGAAGATTCGCTCTAGCTTGAGAATCTATTCAAACACAGCCGTGGGACTCTCGACTCCTGTGAAGCCGGTGGGGTCAGCCGCTGAAATTTGATAACGGTTCACGGTGATCATCAACAGGAGGCTGTTGGGGTTGTTGATTACGAGGTTGACGTACCATAATTCTACATCGAATAGGCCGAAAAAAGTTTAGCATAAGACATAATAATAAAGTTCAACGTTGATCAAAGGTGGATTACTGTTTACTAGGCCCCAAATAATAACATCATAACATATCATATATTTCACATAAGCAATTTCAAATCACTTATGAATTCATACATGAGTTGGTACGACACGACGGAAGCGAGTGGTCATAACTACATCATAATATTCAATTATTTCACAGAGTTCACATAAATCACATAAAGCACTCTACAGAACGTAGACCTGCTCTGATACCACACTGTAACGCCCCACTTTGATTTAACGAAAATCCATGGCTTTTTAGAAAAATCAATTTAATTTTTAAAACTCCATTCAAAACTTTTGTGGTGTTACTCATTTATTTCAAAAACGGGCTTTCAATACTAAAAAAGGGCCTAAAAACTGGATTGGGCCGAACTGGCCACTGCTCAAGCTGGTCTGCTGTTGAACTGGGCCTCGCTCAAATAATCTGTGGGCCAAAACAAGGGTCTGGCCCAACACTGAAGGGGCTGAAGGTATACGGGCTGGGGATGCGGGTTCGAGGGCTGGAGATGGGCCGCTCGCGGGCCAGGACTGAGGGGAGTGTACGGGCTGCGTGCGGGCTAAGTCGGGCCAGAAGGCCGCATGCCTTTTGCTGTTTTACTGGGCTGGGAAATAAAAATAGAAAAGAAGGATGGCTACCTCAAAGGTTGGGCTCGAACCCTGGACATCCCTCACGGAATTGAGAACAGAACGCCACTGGACCACGCGCATGGTTGTGGATATAAAGGAAATCATGGCTACTAAAATTAAAACAAACTCCTGCGAATTAACTAATAAAATTGTCTGGAACGACTGAATAGAAGCTGGAACAGGGGATGCGAAACACGCGAACAGAGCTGGATAATTTCAACCAAACTTGACGATGACATATCCAACGGCAACCGGTTTTCGAGAAGCCGTATTCGGGAATTTATGAGTTCGGTTGGAAATCGGATGAGACGAACAGGTCGAACGAACAAAACTCGGAACTCCTCGAAGGTGCTGCTCGCAAACTCAACGACGGACGGCGACTGAGACTCGGCGATGAACGGCGGCGAACATGGATGCCGGAGGTGTTCGCCGGAATTATTGGCGGATTGAGGTTGTTGCAAGTTCTCACTTCTACAGAGGGCTCAACCTCGGCTATGGAACATACGACTGAGAATGAGGGATGTTGGTGACAGGAAACTCGACGAACGGCGAGGATGAACTCGTCGAAAATCGAAGGTGCGATTGAAGAAATTCTTTTTTTTTTTTATTTAACTGGGAGATAATATGCGAGAGGGAGATTTGGATAATTCTGAGGGAATATATCTCTCGGCCTATTCTTATGTAACAGAGGCGAACGTGCGAGATTATCCACGAGAGAATTGCACCGGTATTTTGAACGTGAAGACTTGGTCTCACAACGCGGAGAAGAAGGAAAGAAAAGGGCCACTGCTTTATTTATAATGGGCCAAGGGATTTTGATCAATTTGGGCCAAAAATAATACTAATAATTGGGTTGGAATTCACATGGAAAGTGAGCTGAAAAATAATATTTGCAAAATGATCAAAGAATTAATTCAACAAGGGCCGAAAGTACTCCCGATAAATTGGGCCGATTATTAAACTTTCAAATGAATTGGGCCCGAAGAATTACAACGCAATAACAAGAATTCCCGATCGATTCGATTAACGACGAATAACAAATAAAATTACACGACTTATTATATCAATTAGACTACATCTAATTAAATAATAATAATAAGCCTAAACGGAAAGATGTCGTGCGATAATACAATATAGACAATTAATTAAAATAATAATAATGTCAATAAATAATATTCGAAAAATCCAATATTCGAATGGGGCGGTACAACAATGTACCCCAAGAATGCGCTCGTAAAATAAAGGAAAATTTGAGGAATTTCTAAGAGGGTCTTTTAATAAGAAGTTTTTTGTATTCGGGAGCCTTAGAATTGGTCCCCCGATTGGTGTGTTTAAAGATGATCCTGTGATTTGATATGAGTTGGTATTTTAAACGTCTTTGAAATGAGGTAAAAAAACTCATCCAGGTGCGTTCGAGTAGTAAAACCTTCGTTGATGCGACATCTCGGGCGCCTGGCTGATCAGCGGTAGGCTGGGTTCATCGCGAACGCGACGCCTGTCTCATGGTAACTTTTCCGTTGCTCGATACTTGCTCGGGTGTCGCTTGGTTGTTGTTCGAGCAAGGCTTGGGCGATACCAGGCTTTGTTGTAAATTATACTTTTCTACAAAAATAAAATTAAAAACGCAGAGGAAAAATATACAAAATATGAAAATAATCTAAAAACACGAAAACGAGTAAAAACAACTTAATGAATCGAAAAATCTATGAGATGAGCTCATATAAACTCAAACAAATACTATAAAAATACTCAAGATAATAACAAAACATACAAAACAACACGCTTAGCATTTTGCTTGTCTCAAGCAAATACCATTGCCCAACGTTTAAGAAGAAAGACAAATAAAACTTATTTTTTAAGTGATCTCGTGTGTAAATCTCCTATCCACCCTGTAATTCTTAGGACATCCACAACCCTATAATTCATTCAATAAAAATTTAACACTTTCTCTCATCCACATCATCTTTCCACTAAACTTCTCTCCATTTAAGTACACACCCACATTCTTATCCATTCATTTAAATATATATATGTAACTCATTATCTACTCATTCAATATAAATTTTAATATTCTATTCTCAATAAAAATAAAAACTTAATATTTTTGAATTATAATAATAATTTTTAAATGCATGAAAATAAAGAACACTACAAGATCAGAATAACTTAAATTAAGATTACACAAGAAAAAATAGCAGAATTAAAAAGATTAAAATTAGTAGAATAAGTAGATTAAAACTAGTAGAATTAAAAAGATTAAAAATAGTAGAGCTAAGATAACGAAAGAAAAAAAATGATTAAAATTAAATAAAAACAAAAAAGAAAATAATAAAGGCACCCAAGGTGCCGTTCAACGTAATGAACGGACAAAAGGGGCCAACCCCTTAATGGATGCCCACATTGGCTTGAACGGCCAACTATTAAACGGGGCAAATGAGTGGCCCCTTGTGGATGCTCTGATAGCCGAAAGCCTACATGAAAGTATGTTTTCTACTACAAGAGGTCATTTAAAATGAGACAAAGTCCCAAGCTATTCTATACATAGCCTACTCGCCACAAGCAATTTTTACAAGTCTACCCAAAAGAGTAGGAAACATATCCCCTGGTCCTCAATAAACAAGAGATACAATCCCCTTCTTTTATTCTTTTTCTTTTAAAATGAGATTTTTTCTACAAAATTCTTTCAGATATTACTATATAAATTTATCCATTGGGGGGACTTGTTTGAGTTTTTTAGACCGATTTTCCGTGCTCATTACCACATTTATATTTGGGTACTTGGAGCATAGTCCTTCCAACCACACAAAGCTCATATTATTGTTGTTGTTGTTAAAACACTTTTTTCTGAGAGGAAGTCTTTTAGACATCTTATCTAGGTTTATCCTTCGGGTTTAGGCACGTCTCCTATAGCGGTTTCCCTTACTCATTACTCGAGACCACTAAAAGTAGTGATTAGAGTACTTGGAGTTTAATCCTTTCAGAATCCTCGAGCTTTTAGATTTTTTATTTAAGGGGGAAACACAAGATACACAAATCAAACTTGATGTAGATATCAATAATACAAAATCTAAAACGCAACTCACGTAGAGCATTGGCCAACCGGATTATCAAAATGGACAAAACAAAACTACTGACTTGAGCCATGTGTCTGACAGAACAAGTCATCAAGGGTGTGCTTGGATATAATTTTATGATTGGATATTTTGGTTTTGATTTTTTTTTTTTGTTAAAAAAATTAGTTATAAAACTTGGATTTGACTCGATTTTGACTGAATTTTTTATAGCTATATATTTAATTGGGGGTGAATTAATTTATGTAGAAAAATTCTACGTTCTGAGTAGATACTTGTGGATTATTTATCTTCTCACAATTAATTTTCGGTGAATGAGAAATAAATGATTAATGTTAACCATAAACAGACACGTAAAATGATTGTCGTAGGATTCAATAGGTCAACAGTCATTCTCAAATTCGACTCTTAAATAAAATTTTCTGGTCAAAAGTCATTATTGACTCTTAAATGAGATTATCTCTTTTTATAGAGTAAGAGCATGTTTGTTTGCTAGTCCAGATTAGATAATTTTAATCTTAACACATAAGATTTGGTGTAGAGATAAAAACCATCTCGTGTTTGTTATCATTGACCAATGCAAGTTTAGATTATAGTTTTAAAATGTGTTTTTTGTTTGTTATCCTAGATCCAAATTCTGATAACAAGCACAATTACATTTTTTGCCCCTACATTGATTTGCATGGATTTTTTTATGTTCTTTTTCTTATAATATTTTTTAATATAATTTATTTGCATGACCGTGTTTAGTGCATTATATATGTTCGTATGTTTTTTTTCCCTGCATGGCCGCCTTCTGTGTTAANGTCTCATATCACATATTTACATGCGGTGAAGTTAATAAACATGCCATTTTGTTTTTTCCCAGTTCGAATTTAGGAAAAGGTTTTTGCAATATCTTCTTCAAACCATTAATCATGCAAAAGTAGTACAAAATCATAAGCTTTCTTACCCCATGACCATGTTTCCTTCCCTTTTCCTTATCTGTCAATCAATCATACATTACCTGTAGGGGTGTTCATACATGCAGACAAAGTTGCACAATGGTTAGGTTGTTTTGTGCAGCTTTTTAAGACTTGCAACACATGCAAGATTCTTTTAACCATCACTCCCTTATTAATTATACAAGTGGCGTGTCAAAAAGACCTTTTTCTTCATATTTTTTTTCCTTTAGAGGGAATCTATTGTTTTTAGTTTCACCTTCAGACAAATTTTCTCTATAAAACCATAACACATCCTCATGAGCCGATGCCTCGCCTTCACTTGTTCTTAATTTTTTCTTTCTCGGTTCACATCACTTTTCTTGTTTTTCTCTTTCGCCGTTCAATCCAAACACAATTCCTCGTCTTTCCATCCCTATAACGCAAGATGAATGCTTGTACGACGGTCGTTGTACAAAAAAGGCTGACAATCTTTTCGTTGATTTGCTAATAGAGTCGCATGTTCTTGGGAAGTGGAATAATGGTCATCCCGGGCGTGCAGTCTTCGATTATTGCCACTCTGTTTTCATTGGCGAGCTCGAGCTTCTTTATACTCACGAGGAATTTGATGAGAGATTCGACTTTCTTCAAAAGTGGTACCAAGTTTTTAGCTGGATGCTCGGAATGCCCGGTTTGCGTCACTGCGTTCAATCGAATATCCTGATCGCTCCGGTTGCCATTTGGGACGATGTCTTCGAGGTACCGGTTCAATTTATATTTTTTGTGTGGCGGTCACTTAGCTTTTTGCATTGACACATAATGCTTTGATATTTAATTTTTTTTTTCTAAATATTACAAAATCCAAATTTTATACGACTGGAAGATTTTTTGAGTTATTTTAGTCCTACGCTTTTAGCGTTGCTTATCAACATTCCGGTGACCCACGGTGGGCGGACTTGCGTTTCATGTTCGAGGAGGTGTTTTCTACAAATCCAAGATCTGAAGTTGTTCATGACCGCAACTCTACAAACGAAGGTCTTTTTGCTCTCCCCGCTGCACGAACAAATGTGGTTTCGGACAATTCCTATCACAATGCGTTGCAAACGCTTTGTAGTCGCAACAACGCTCCTACCCGACACGGGGGCCGCACGATGCCTCTTTTGAAAGATCTGTCAACACGCATGCCCATGTCTTAATAAATAGGGCGGGCAGTCGAACCCCATTGCGCATCCCACGTCCACCGCGCAAGCATAAGCCTGACCTGGCTTCATGCATGGGTTCGACTAGCGATCCTCACGTTTGAAGTGTCACGCATACTACTATTTAGAACCGATTATGCGCCTAATTTATGTATTCCATGTGCTTTAGTGTTTTGTGAGTATTGTGGTGTTTTTATATACCTTGTTTGTTGACGTTTCTACGAACTATGCCTACCTAACATTCAATGCAATATGTTTTATATCTTTCATATTGGAGAATGAATTTTTTTTTTTGTTGGTTTTAGTGCACATGATTTTTTTTCCAATTAAATCGGCCTTACAAATGGCAAGACCAATTTTTTTTAACAATACACATAACATGCCCAACATTTTGGATACTATGGGACCTCAAACTTGGGAATAGTATATTTTTAAAATGGTGGTTATTGAGAATAGTTACAATAAACATTTGCCCAAAGTAGAAAATATAAGATAAACATGTATACTTGATTTAACCGAAAAAGACATGAGGAAAATAGTCATACTTAGATACCTAAACAACATACTTTTTAGTTATACCAAATAGTCCATAAGCACAAACACAAAACATACAGAGTTTGGCATTATAGTACATACAAAATGATGCCACTTACCCATACAACATAAAGAACTTCTACCTTTAAGACAACAACAAAATACCAAAATGGGCTTCAAGTCTGCACGACCCACACACTAGTAATAAAGCCATCACATAAAGCAAAAATATAAAAGACCTTCACTTAAATCTACTCTGAGTCAACGCAAGAGCCGACGTCTGTGTCGAGATCCATTTCATCCGGTGCCTCGTCCGATTCAATGTCAACCACCTCGACTGGGGCGGGTTCAGCCACATACTCCTCCTCGTAATGTTCCTCCACTTCCACGTCATCTTCAACTTCATGCACATTATTGGCGTTGCCATTCACGTGCTCTACCACGGCGCCCCCGACACCCTAATCATTCCCGAATTCCAAGTCAGCAACATCAGCACCGTCTGCCCCATTGGGGTCATCCGCAACAACAATTTCCTCATCCGTGTCGTCAAACATGATGGGCTCATGGACTCTTTCACCGGGCTTCATTATCACATCAGCCGCATCTCTAAGATCCCACAGCTCCACACACTCTCCGTACCATGGGAACCCAACATGACGGAAAAAATACTCCAAATCCGTTTCCTGTAGAGTGAAAGTTGTCAAGTGAAGTAAAAATAGAATATAAATTAGTAGGGAACCTATGTTTGCCTACACAATGTATGCATGCATGAACCAAAGAATTTTATAGAAGCTAGGAAGATATACAATAATAAAGCACATGACTATGTAAAACAAACCCGGCCGACGAATGTCCAGTACGAAGGAGTGACTGTGATAAGACCCGTTTCCACATGCACGTCCACACCGGGAGTCTCTAGAAACGTGAGGAACTCCCTGAAGTAGGTGTGTAGAGCCTTATCTTCTCCTTGACCTTGAGCACGGAGAAATAATGTAGCATCTCTTCGGTCAACTGTATGGAGAGGTGGTGCCATATAGAGTTGAAGACGACAGGCACATTCATGTCGGGAGTTTCTTGGCAAATGTAGCACTCCCTTTCCTCATTCGACGACCAACCGGGGCGACGATACCTCTCCGCAATACGTAGCATGCTTTCATGACGATCCATTGGGGTTAAGCTTACAATAAAGGAACCTGTAAAATAGAAGCAAATGAATTTAAATTTTTGGATGCAGTGATGAGAAAATTCTTGCACTCGCATGTTCTGTTTCTTTTACCTGCTAGTGAATTTTTTTCCCACAAAATGGAGTTGACCTCCCTAGCCAATTAACTCTTGCAAATAAATAGGGAGAAGTGACGGTGTGGTATACTTAATTTTGTTTGGTAGGTGTAATTGAATAAGGCACTTAAATGTTGCTGATGGTGTATTACACTCAGACACCTCTTTTTTAATAAGGGCCATTGATTAAGGGATTGGAAGTTAGGTGGACGATAGTTGCAGGTTTATTAATTTGGTTGCCACTAATTTAGTTTTGTACATGATGTTGTGTGGATTCTATGAAAAATAGGAAGTACAAATGTAGTTTTATTCTCATTTCTTATGTGGGGACAAATGGTGTGTGATGAAAAAGTGGCCGAATAGAAGAATGTGCGGTTATCTGACGCATGAATATTTGTACACAATATTTATAGCATTGAACAATTGAAATTTTGGGCGTTTTGCTCTTTGCAGTATGTTTCAAGAGATTATAAATATTGAGGGCCCAAATATTTAATAAAACTAAATAATTTTCTGACCTTTGTATAACTTTTTTTTTATCGGTCGGACGGTTAATATTGGGGGTATTATCGGTCGGACAAAAAATATATATATAAATGTATATGAATATACATAAAAATATCGGCGGTATTACCGGTCGGACACGTAATACCGATGGTATTACCAGACTAGCAAACATAATGACATATATAAATATATATAAATATACATAAAAATATATAATACAAACAAATGTAAAAAATAAACAAAAAAAATTACCGTAATCATTAATTTGAAGTTCTGAATGCAATAAAAATATAACATTGTAACTCCATATTTAAATTTTGTTGTTTTTCTCTAAATAACTTTTATATTTTTTTCAATTTTTTAAATTAATTTTTTTTTTTTATTATTCGCCGGTATTTTTTGACCGGTATTTATGGTTTGAAATCATTAATCGGAAGTACCACTAACCGGGAAAAAAAACAAGAACCAGGTTATAAAAAGTTGGTTTTTTCGTAAGAAGTGTAATATAAACCAAATTCGACGTCTGACAATTACACACTCATGAATTGAACATGAATTCCACCCAAAATAAAATTTTCACAACCAGTCAAGCGGAAGGCACAAGTCCATACAAATAAATATGCCAAAAGATTGGGAGCATGAGTGGCAAAAATTATATTACAAATCCTAGTATGGTCTTAATATAACAGAAGTCCAAAAGTAGGCCAAATTTCTGGCCGTCCAAAATCAAAAGGCATAGTACGGGCAACACTAACAAAAGACAATAAAAGGTCACCCAAGTTTTAGAGCATTCATCATTCCATATTACAATTTATTTTCGAGGATCATCTTCACCATAGAAGCTTTGTCCTCTTCGCTGATGCTAAAAAAAAACGTCCATCTCTTCTTTGCTCCTACAAAAGTATTTTGTTACGATAAATTTTTGTTCGATACTCAACATGGGAATAGACTTCAACGCCTCGTACAACTGTTTCCGTTGCTCCTTCGCATCGTGTTGGACCCTAATACGTTCCACCATTTGACCCCAACGTTGATCGGCTTTTTCGCATAAAGTAGAATGTAGGCCCACCACTTCAACCTCCGCATCTTTAACACGTTTACGTTTGCCTACCCGTTTACCCTTCCCCGATGCACTACTCTCAACACCCTGTGGCGGAGATGACTCAATTTCATTCTCATTGGATTCCAAGTCAACACCAACCCCGCCACGCCTTACACTTTGCGCGGGGGCATCGTCACCATTATTACTTAGTACTTCTTGCACCGCATCTGCGAAACCTTCAACACCTTCACCTGTTGCGCGGTCCTTTCCAAAAATGTTGACCTAATCACTGTAAAAGGGCCAAGACTTGTTGCACAATCCCTTCTCTTTTGGTTACATCTACATGCATACAATGGTTGGTCGTGTACAGTTGGCAAAATAAGAAATAATTTACATAAGGGAACGGAGAATAAATATAGTGAAAATAGAGGAAATTTAGATGATGATTATTGGAAACCTTGACATAATCGTTCCAGACGGGCTCTTCCACTTCTAGTATGTGGTCGATTTCAGACCACCCAACACCGGAAGTTTTTTGAAGCAATGGTGCAAGTAAAACATAATTTTTTTTTTCCATACTGTAATCTTCGATGAGATGTGAGGCTCCGCTCTAATCGTAGTCCCCGAAAACTGTTGCTGCATGTATTGTTCTAAAAATATGTGTGCCCCGAACGGAACCCGTTGTCGGCTTTTATCCCACGAGCAATGAGCTCCTTTAATCCTTGGATTAATGCACGTTCTTCTTCAAACGTCTATATTCGTTGTTGATTGTTTACGTTTGGCCCACGTCCCACGCCAGTTGTCGAGTCCATTTCTAGTAAATTTAAATACTAAATCATAATTAATACAACATTTGTAACATACAAGAAGTAACGATAAATGGAAGAGAATGAACTTCAAAGATTAAAAAACACAATAAATTCCGGTGCTTCAAAGAAGAATGTATGTCCATATAAAAGTGTACGCAACTACATTTCATAATGCATCAAAGTTCTCCACATAGACAACATAAACCTTCGAATGAAACAAAAAAATAAAAATAAAAAATAAAACTAAAGGATCGAACATAAATTCAATTGTTGGCACGCCACTCATTGAACATAAACATAGCTAGTGTTTCCCTCCAAGTAGTCCACTCGTTAGTAGGCTCATCCACATCGACATAGTCATTTGGTAGGTGTAGTGGTTCCTCCATATTTGACTCCATTTTTAAAACATCATCCTCACCATCCATTGGATCAAAATTCATTGTAGTACGAATGAAGTTTTGAAGAAGGCAACATGCCAAAATCATTCTATTTTGAGTGACTATGTCGAAAAAAGTTTTACTTCTAAGGATGGCCCATCTCATCTTCAACACTCCAAAGGTCCATTCAATTACGTTTCTTGCTCTAGCGTGTCTAAGGTTAAATAATTTCCTATGATTTCTAGGTGCTCGAGGGCCTTCACCGAACTCGTTCAAATGATACCGCACACCTCTAAATGGTGCAAAAAATCCCAGACCGTTTGTGTACCCACCATCGCAAAGATATTAATTACCTGTGAAGCCAACAAACCGAAATAACTATTCAATGGACTTTGGAATTGAAAATTGTAATTTAATGTCTACGAATCTTACTCAAAATTATATAAAGTTCATATCCACTTTACAAAAGTGTCTCACCCGTAGGAACACGTAACCCACCATCTCGCCGTACTGCATCCCTTAGAACTCTAGTGTCTGCGGCAAACCCCTCTCAACCAACCAAGATGTAAGAAAAGTTCATATCCACATCACATACGCCTTAGACGTTTACAGAAACACTACCCTTCCTATTTCGGTACTTCAGGTGCAAATTACTAGGAACGCGTACCGGAACATATGTTCCATCTAATGCTCCCAAGCATCCCTGGATGGCATAATTAAAAAAAAAATGGACAACAATCAAAAAACGTTACATGCGTTATCAATTTATTTCATTTGTTTATTATTTATTAAATACTAACCTTAAACCATTTCCATCTCCAATCATTGTTCGAATCCTAAACAGGGTTAGGTTTTACGACGATAAGCGGGTGTAAGCGTAGCACAACTCTAAGGACTACATGAAAAATTTTGCTAATAGTTTGACCGGACTGCTTAATATCATGTTTAACAACTGCGTTTTTTTTATGATAGCTTAACACACTCAAGAATATGGTCACTTGCTCACTTATCAGCACATTTCGACTACTCTCTAGTTTACCAACATGCTCCAAGAGATAGCATAATCGACCGAATGCATTTCCATCCATACGTAGTTGTTGGACACATACTCTGTCACTAATGCTTATAAGCTCCTGCATATGTTGTAGCTGCCTAGGTAGTCGATCGAACATTTTGAAGAATCCCGTCCATTTTGCTCTCGAATTCTAAGACGACGTTTTTTTGCCTCACAATTTCAGGTACAAAATGGCAATAAAAAACATAATGGTCAATGTATTCATTACATCCTCAACGATCAAAAGAACTTCGACTTCATCCATTTCAATGTCCATGGCTACAACAATTAATAAATATTCATCGTTAAATGATATTGTTTTCAAGAACCGCATTATATGTATTTCAGAAAAAATGGACAGCAATGCAAAAAAATCAATGTTCGAAGTTCACGGTAATGATATTGCACCCACAGCTATACAATTTAGAACGACAAATACACCCCAAAAAAATAAATATAGCCCACAGTTA